>JAFVLL020028054.1:0-22371 GCA_021397915.2 Tor tambroides
TCGCAATTGATCCTTCATCGTCCTTTTCTGCCGGCCAGAGTTAATTACAGATCCCCTGTGTAGGCACGAGTTAGCAAGGCTTTCCTTTAGTTGAGTCTCATTGGATTTCTAATCACGATTGAAATCGCTACTGACTGGAGAGCTTGTCTCACACTATTAGGTGTTTGTTTAAGGTAAATTAAAGGCCTATTGTGCTTATTCAGACTAAACAGGACGTGGCGTAGGTCTCCTTCGGGCGTGAGGTCAGCGCTGTCATGGAACAGGCTTTAAAAGTGTTTAACTAATGATCGAGCTCATCGAACTATTCCTGTTGGCTCCGGCTGCACTGATACAGTCGGACACCAAGAGGGCTGAGAGCACCGTGGGAAGGGTACGAGACGCTCACCTGGAAACGGGGCAGGTCGGAGGGCTTGAAGTCATTCGGCGAGCAGCCGCACCAGTCCACGATGTGCTTGTATTGACACTTGCAGCCCAGCTTTCGATTCCAGTTAGTGATGCGAAGGTTGTTGTCCACCATGCTCTCGCAGTGCGGACTGTTCTCCAGAACCGTGTGGAAGAACGACTGCGAAGACAGACAGAGAGAGAATCGGGGAGGAGGAGGATGATAAATAGAAAGGGATGGTGAGAGGTGAAGAGAAAGAGAAGAAAATAGATGACTAAGAGGTTGAAACAGAATAATGACATCTGATAAAATGAAGATGGATGTCTAACAGAATGGCCCTGTCAGGAGGTCTAGTGTGTTAAATGTCTACATCAGTAAAAAAGGGCCAATTGCCTTCTCAAGCCACAATATCCAATATCTCAGCGGTGAATAACTAGCCCTAGACAGAGCGAAGAATCCAATTTCGCCGCAGCACAGCAAAAAGCCTTTCATTAAAACTAACACACTGACACAGTCATTTCAAATGAGCAAACACGCAATGCAAATGAGCAAATAAAACTATGCAAATTCATCTCGCTTTTTGGAAATTTACTCAATTTATCATCGTAAACTTCAAACTCATGAATAAGTGAGAAATATTAATGAAATGCCAATCTAGTGAATTAATGTAGCAGAATCCTTGGAATATTGTGCAATGCAGTCATTGTCTCGATCATTATTATTGTCTTGTTTTTGAAGGAAAAAAACATCTAAATATCCTTAAAACAAGATGCGTTTAATTCACAATGAAAATTGTGCAAGATAATTGTTTTCAGAGTATATATATATTATTATGAATACAAGAATAATATACTTCATTTTTCTTACCGCATTTTTTTTACTTGTTTTAAACTTTAAACCACTCACAAATTCATTTAGATTGGGTCAAAATAAGAAAAAATAAATAAATGTAATGAAAAATATATTCTCTATATAGTGAATTTGCATTGTTTTAAAGGGATAGTTCACCCAAAAATGAAAATTCTGTCATTAATTACGCACTCTCATGTCATTCCAAACCCGTAAGACCTTCGTTCATCTTCAGAACATAAATTAAGATATTTTTGATGAAATCCGAGAGTTTTCTGACCCTGCATAGACAGCAATGCAACTGGCATGTTCAAGGCCCAGAAACATAGTAAGGACATCATTAAAATAGTCTGTGGTTCAAACTTAATTTTATGAAGGTTCGAGAATACTTTTTGTGCGCAAAGAAAACAATAAAAACGATTTAATTCAACAATATGATGTCACAGTCCACTGATGTCACATGGACTATTATATCGATGTCTTTACTACCTTTCTAGGCCTTGAATGTGCCAGTTGCGTTGCTGTCTATGCAGGGCCAGAAAGCTCTCGGATTTCATCAGAAATATCTTAACTTGTGTTCAGAAGATGAACGAAGGTGAGTAATTATTGAAAGAATTTTAATTTTTAGGTGAACTATCCCTTCAAGAATGCTTAGATATTTTTTTTCTGGAAAACAACACATTTTTACTTTGACATTCATTTTACATAGTTTTGGTGTCTCACCTCTGCAGGTAAGAGTGTGTATGCATAGAAACGTTTCATGTTGGTCACAAGGTCATCTTGAGAGTTGATGACGTACTCCACGAACATTCGGTTGAGCAGAAACCAGTCAGAGCCTCCATCCACGGATATGCCTTCTGGAATTTTCCTGTCTCCAAGTCGCCACATATGGGTGTCACACTCGAAGAAAAGCCGGTCCAAACCTTGTTTTCTGATGAATCTGTTGGCGATTATCAACAATGCAAATTACAAATTTATTTTTATCGGTTATAAAAGGCACCCTTCTGTGCGACTGGCACGCGTTTGAGTGTCTTGGGCACCATAAGCCATCAGCGTGATCACACGCCAGCACTCACCGAGCATTATCTCTCCCGTGGGACTTGATGAAATTCATATCTCTGTATTTGGACAGGAAGGCCACCAGCTGATCATTGGTCCTGAGGAGACATTGAAAAAATGTTGGAAGGGAAACCAGAAAACAAGCGAAAGAGAGAAAGAGTAACAGAGAGTTTGCTAATCAGGCTAATGAGCCACAGTGTAAATGAGCGCGGAGCACGAGGGATTCTGGGTGAGTCCAAGCTCACATACAGAGCCAGATTCTGCCCCTGATGCCAGCTGCCCGGTTTCACCGCCTGTCACAATGCACTGCCTAAACGTCTGTAGTCATTTTTCCCCATACACACTCCTCTCACACTTCTGCTACAGAGGAAAGAACTTCACACTGAAG
Organism: Tor tambroides; assembly: GCA_021397915.2. NCBI lineage: Eukaryota > Metazoa > Chordata > Actinopteri > Cypriniformes > Cyprinidae > Tor > Tor tambroides. Next base: position 2,679 of record JAFVLL020028054.1, read on the forward strand.
ATAAAAAGAATAATAAAATCTTTATTTATCGCAATACCAGGGAAAGTGGAATTTGAGAAATGGCTTGCTCAAAGGAACAGCAGTCATGGCTGACATTTCTGGGGACCAAACCAGCAACTTTCTGGTTACTAGCCTTGACTGTGAACAAGAACCGCAAGAAAGTATGCAAATTACTGTTAGATAGTAATTGTGAACATTTTTACAATGAAAGTTAATGAGAGACTGCAATGTTATAGGTGCTGTACCATTATATTTCACTTTTAAATTCTTATTATAACCTTATAATTGACTTCTTATAAAGCTTACAAATTTTAACCCATGTGCTGTGGTGAAAATCCTTTACCTAAGTTGGTGTTCCCAGTCAAAAATGGCCACTGCCATTATGCTTTATGATCACAAAATCTTGGATTAAATCTTTTTGTCAACTTGTTGTTTTTCAATTAGCACTGGTTTTATATTTCTTTTTGGAACTGGTTGTGAAAAAAGTATTTTTTTTTTTTTTTGACCAGGAACACCACAAGTGTAACAAAGTCAGGAAAAAAATATAGAAATTGTTATACCTTGTATGTGCAAAGTCTGTAAGTTTTAATCCTATGAGTTCAAATTAGCTAGGATTTTGAGGGAAAAGACTGGTTAGTTATGAATTAATTGCAAAAATGTGAAGACGAAAATGGTCCCCTATTTTGAAGGCAACAAATGTTTGTTTGCAACCAAACAGTTATAAATAGCTGAGGTGAATTTGTTGATGTTTGCATGTAATTTTAGCTCCATAGTAAACGCTCTGTCATCCCGTCATAACTTGTATGATGTTGTCTACATGCCTACAGCCGCACACGTCAATCACACACATACTTTATCTCACACATCTCTTAAGTTTCAGTAGTTTAAGACGCTATATCATCCTGTTTGTTATACAGCCACGTTAAACGTTTAACTACTGTGCTAAAACGATCAACACACACAAATGCACTCTGACCTACAGTGTCTTCCTGTTTGCCAAAGATCAGCATGGGAAACCCAATGTGGCATTTGAAATGAAACCCTGCTCCAGTTCTCAGTGCATGTACAGCTGCCAGTCACTCCCTGCGCTGGCTAAACTCAGACCTCAGGCTATTAGAGTGCTGTATTCTGTAACCGAGCTACCAGCGAGATTTGAAATCTGACTGCAGTGCCGTCAAAACTGTGCAATAATAATGAGTAACAGTCCGAAGGGGAGGGAGCAGGGGAAAGAGAGAGACAGAGGGGATGTTTATGCTTCATTCTTGAGGTCTTTTCACGGTGTGCAAATTTTCTCTAGGCATGGAATACTTGGATGACCTGCTACAATTGCACAGAATGCAACCATGAGGACACCATACTGTATACCATAATGCAATGTGCCCAACTGGATCTCAATAGTGATGAATGAACTGGAAGTAGATTATATCTGTTTTGTACAACTTTGGACTGTGAAAAGTGTGGAAGCAGTACCAATAAAATAAAAAACAAACAAACAAAAAAACATTTATTTTCAATAACTGAATGCAACATATTGAGGTCATGTGCCAACAATGTAGCATAATACAATATAAAATATTTATTGCATACTGCATATGCAAAAAATAATATAAAAAGAATAAATTGCATATAAGTATGCAAATAAATGCAAAATGACAAATCATAATACAGAATGCAAATTACAGGAAATGAAAGCCAATGGGAGTCTTAAATGTTTAAGTGACGCACCATTAAATTTTACTTTTAAATTCTCATTAACCTTACTTACATTTGTATTTATTTTCAATAACTGAATTTGAAATGGTTTTTACTATTTTTCAGATAGTAACCTGAATATGGTATATATAATAAATACAGTACATACTGCGTAGTACTTAGTAAGCTAGTATTTCATTCCAAAACGGTCTGTAGAGCTGCTCCGTTCCAGAAGAGGGCATCAAGGAGCCCATGTGACCACATGGGAAGAAGAGAACAACAGAGTCCAGACTCATTGTTTTCTCCTTTTCTCTCTTCATGAAAAGGCCATAAATACAGCTGCGCTGACTTAAAAACAGGGCTGGAGAAAAAGAGCAAGATGGTGCGGATAAATGGAAGAAAAGAGCCTGGCGCTCCCAACAAAGCCACTGTGTAACAGAGCCCTCCGCCCCTGGCGTCCAGGCTCGCCTATAGAGCAGAGAGCTTTTTGTCAGCCCCTTTCACAGGCATCCATGCAGAAGGATGGACATCAGGAGGGAATTAGAGGGGAAAATAAGCAGCTAAGTCACTAGACACAGGTACCGCACGTCCCTCAGCACCGCAGTCACGACATGCAGACAAAGCATTCTGCAAAAGGGCTGTGCACAGGTCTTTAGGAAGGCCAAGACTGAAGACGTCCCCCCAGGACCTCTAACACACGCTGTCATACGCAATTAGCCGGTAATGGGAGCAGCCGCTATGAAGCTGAGCGCAGACTGCAGTGTCACTAAAGTCAACCTTCTGCAAACACGCTGAAGTCAGGCGTGCATTTGAACATTGTCTGCGTCTCCCTCTGTCTGTCTCTCACCACACTTCCTGTCTCACACTCACTTCCTCCGTCAAAGGTCATTGGAGGCAAGAGTGGGAAAAACATTCAATGTCAGGAAGATAACCCTTCAATCTTTGTAGCCAAATTGAGATTAGGTCTAATGGAGTCCAAACTTGACCCTTCAGTCTGTGCTCACTTCTGTCCAATCAGAGGAGATCTTTCACCTACAGCACTGGAGTGCAACAGTCGGGCTCCAAGAGTAAAAATCCCATTCTCTATAGGAGAACTGATGATAACTTATAAACCTTTACAGAGAGATGTACGGTGAGCTACGAGTTTGTTAATCGTTGGTACATGCTTGTGTTGAAGGCATCAGCCTGCATTATTTCAAATTCTTTTTTAAATAACTGTATTCAACAGTAGAATACCCTGGTAAAAATCATTCCATTACCCATGATTATGCAAAGAAATCTCCACCAATCAGAGATTATATAACTACACAAAAAGTACACTTTAGAAACTAATGCCTAAACTATGCCAAAAGAGAATTTTAGTGCCAGGCCAGTTTCCTTACACTCTCAAACTACTTGCATGTATAATATGCACATTTTGCAATACACATAAAATTTAGTTGTATATAAATATCTAAACATCTGAAAAAAAACAATCACTCTGTGTGAGAAGCAAAATTGTACAAGATGTCGTTTATTTAAAAAATTAAATTTAATTAAAATAGAATTTTGAGAGGATTTCCCTGAAAAACTAAAATTCTAAATTCTAATCTAGGATCTAAATTCTAATCTATTTTGTCTTTTGTCTATAAAAATTAAAAGCAAATGGATATTCATATTTTTCAATATTCCCTCATTAAATCCGTTAAATGCATTCATGACAACTTGTTTTTGTACCAATTTTCATATATTTTTGCTTCAAATCAAAGTTTTGTAACTTGATTTGAAGCTGGTTGGTTTTGATCAAGTAACTCTTAAATGAAGACTTGCAACCCTTAAAGAGTTGAATGGAAAAAATACTACATGGAATGGAACCAAGGTCGCTAAACAAGTGGACAGACACTTCTGCAATCTATACATATTAATGCCACAGACAGACAGAAACAGAAGTTTGTGGTGGCAACTCTTGATTAAGGGTGCATAAGCATATAAACATAAATGAACACACTCTTTCACGCTGTCTTCAACATTTCTTTTGTTGTGTATTTTCCTTATAGCTTCCTCTTTGCTGACCTGTGTTTCTGTTGTGATAGTGGACTGAGAAATAACTCTCCATCACCACGACCGGAGGAGCCGGATCGGACTCCTTAATGGAGCGATTTGTCCTCATGTTTTAGAGAAATGGTGTTTCTGCACAGTATAATACAAATGATAGCAACTACATCACTGCACTACACACACACACACACAGACAGGCTACTTATAGCTCGCACCTGAACCCGACTCTGAGGTAGAGATGAAAAGAATCATTTTATTTTTCTTTGATGTTTCCGCTTTAAAGGGGCTTTGGCTCATAGGTAACTTTCCTCTCCGGTCTGGAGGTGTGGCGTGCGACGGAGTGATAGAGAGGCAGGATTAACCTTGAACGGCAGCGCGGGACAGGCCAGAATTCATCACAGGGCTGTATCGATCTCTAACACCCTGATTTCTGAGGGCTGCAGAAAATGACATGGCTGTAATATTGATTGTAGCCGGGGGAGTAGCTGGGTTACTCAACCTCTCATCCTGCTCTCATTATGGACTGAAGAGTTATGCACGCTCATGGCATTTATCATGGTGATAATTCAAATCTTCAGACGCAGTTCGGCTTACAGACAGAAATGCCACATTGAGTTACAGGTAATGTGATGAGATACTGGAATACTGGGGTATTTTATTTTATTTTTTTTAAATGTGACGAATGTTTGGGAAAGAAAAATTCTGGACTTAAAAAAATGGATTGAAACTGATCATCAACAAATGTTTTCATATTATGTTTTTATTTTATGTTCAATATACATTTTGTACTAATACACAATTTTGAAACACATAATACATATAATAATAATAATAATAGTAGTAGTAGTAGTAGTAGTAGTAGTAGTAGTAATAATAATAATAATAATAATAATAATAATAATAATAATAATAATAATAATACCAGTAGCAATTGTTTTTATTACTTATTTAGAATTCTGCTATATTTTATATATATATATATATATATATATATATATATATATATATATATATAAATAAATAAATAAATAAATAAATAAATAAATAATAGCAGAATTTCAAGATAAACATTTTAAAAACTATGCATCACTTTCTGGTGCAGCTTCTTTCTAATATTCATAATCTCATTATTTAATCTCTTTATTTTACATAAATAGTCCACGAGCTCTCCTTTAATTTCAGAGTCCCTCTAAGTTCAACATCTTCAAGTTCCTCAGAGCTAATTCTGAATAAACAAGTACAATCACCACAGGATGTTTAAATGTAATCCCTTAACAGTTCTATGAACCATCAAGCTCATTGACACCAGATCAAACAGCCAATGGTGATCACAATTACCCATAATCCCCTGCTAAACTAAATTGTGACATTGCTTGGAACTAATCTCCAAGCAGCCCACAGCTAAATGCTAGTCAGGTGTTAACTCAATTGTTCTCTGTGGCAACCAATAAAATTGAATCATTCCCTGAGAGAAAACAATGACAATCCAAGCAAAGCAAATGATATCAACAGAATAATCAAGTCAAAAGTGGAGTAATGCGAGATGATCATGACTCACCTGATCGGGTAATCAGCAGCACTCAGGTTGATAAAGAAATCCCAGGACCAATCTCGCATGGCCAGCAGGTCTTTCATGCTCTGCAGATACATGGTAAGCAGACTGGCACCGCCCCATATCGTAGACATGCGCCACGATGTGACCCGGACATTGTGATACTGGCGAGCCAGAGCCACCATCTGCCTGTGCAGGTAGTTGGATCGCTGCGGGGTGAAAAAAGACAGGCTCTGGTTAATTTGGAGCCTGAGAACTTTATCTGGGATCAGTCTGTCAAACGTGACCAGCGTTATTATGAGATAAACAAAGTCTGACCATCCACTAAGGGCACCTTGTGGGGAAAAACCCACTGAATGAAGTGGATCAGGCTTTTTCAAACAGTCAGGTAAGGTTGCACAGAGTTTCATGGAATATGTGCACATGGCAACATTTTCTTGGTCAGTGTATTTGTCTGGTTTTCCCGACTTTTACTAAAACAGCAAAATTGCACAATATAATATAGGACTTAATGAAATCAACTAAATTTACTTTTCTCACCATTTTGGTAAAAATGTTTTAAACAAATCTAAGAACATTTCATAGGGATGCACAAGATATTAAAATTCAATCCAATAGCCAACAATTAATTTGAAGTCATGACCACTAAATAGACAATATTAATATTCTATATTATTTTGTATAAATAAAGAAACACTAAAAACTCAGATTAATGATTTTAAATGCTACAAGTGAATTTAGGCATCACAAGATTGTAATGTACAATATGAAATTGATATTCATTTTAAAATTTAGCTTACACTGAACAATATTATTTTTTAAAAGATTACCTTTGCCATCATCCAACGCTCACTTGAAGTTAATTTAAACAATCCGCAATTAAATAACCAAAATCGACTGAGATATATATCCATTATTAAAGGGGTCATATGATGTTGCTAGAAAGAACATTATTTTGTGTATTTGGTGTAATGCAATGTGTTTACGCGAGGTTCAAAAAACACATTATTTTCCACATACTGTACATTATTGTTGCTCCTCTATGCTCCACCTTTCTGAAACGCATCGATTTTTACAAAGCTCGTTCTGAGAAGCGAGGTGTGCTCTGATTGGCCAAATACCTCAAGTGTGTGACGGAAATGTTTTGCCCCTTACCATGTTGTGATGCCGTGTCCCGGCATGATAAGACTAAAACAATAAAACCCACTATAAACGAGGCATTTGTTGCATTCAGTGAGGACACCATTCTGCATTTGTTATAGAGAAACGACAAACAACAAGCACTACTCTACACTGCTCAAAAATCACATTTGAATAGTCAGTAGCAAATTCTTTAAATATCGAAACGTACATACAGGCTGTGAGTCAGAAGTACTGTCCTTGCGACGCTGGAATTGCACCACTTTATAGTGTTCACAGCCATTCATAGTGTTGACATTGTAGGCTACTCTCTCCCAAAATCAGGAAACAGTCCTCCGTAAAATGTGCTGCACACACTCTAATGTTTGGGTTGAAATGTTCTGGAACAGTGTTGTAAATAAAACTTAACCACTGATTTCTAGTCATATACTCATTTGGAAGCCCAAACAAAGTACTTTCGCTTTCACAACGAAACACACAGCGCCTCCACGACATGGCGGCGGCAACATCAATACTACAGCGAGAATAAAGTTACGCCTTCTTTCACATTGCGTATACGTTTTGGCAGTGTTATGCAAATCTTCCCACACCGTGACGTAGACATGTGGGGGCGTGTTTAAATGAGCCGTTTTAGGGGGGCATGGCAGAGTCGTAACTTTTATAAAGAAGATCTCTTTGGGTTTGAGACTTTAGTCTTTGCAACTTTACAGATCTTATATGTGACCTTGGCCACAAAACCAGCCATAAGTGTCAATTTTTTAAAATTGAGATTTATATATCATCTGAAAGCTGAATAAATAAGCTTTCAATTGATGTATGGTTTGTTAGGATAGGACAATATTTGGCCAAGATACAACTATTTGAAAATCTAGAATCTGAGGGTGCAAAAAACTCAAAATATTGAGAAAATCGCCTTTAAAGTTGTCCAAATGAAGTTCTTAGCAATGCATATTACTAATCAAAAATTAAGTTTTTACAAATTAAGATATTTTACAAATTAAGATATTTACAAAATATCTTCATGGAACATGATCTTTACTTAACGTCCTAATGATTTTTGGCATAAAAGAAAATCAATAATTTTGACCCATTCAGTGTATTTTTGGCTATTGCTACAAATATACCCCAGCGACTTAAGACTGGTTTTGTGCTCCGGGATCACATATACGCACAAACAGCTTGTAACACTCCAAAGACAAAGGAAACCATGAAATCGCATCATATGACCCCTTTAGATAAACCCCCCCCCCATATATTATGCATTCCTAAAATTTAGTAAATATTATCCTAAAAATAAGTCTATTTATCTAACACAATCTTATTTCTCAAGTTTACATATCTTGTTTTTGGGATGTCTAGATATTTTACTAAAAAACAACAAAAATGCCAAAAAGTTTTTTTTTGTGGCTAAAAAAAGTGCTTGTGACGAACTTGGCATGCGACTGTGAAGCACTGTGTTCTTCTTGAGATACACACATCACAGATTTCAATTCCCTGTGTGTTTTCTGTTATACCACCCCACCTTTAACTCCTCTCTTTTCCTCTGCTCGTTTTTATGGAGTCATAAAGCTTGTCTCTATGATGATGGACTGATTGAAAAGCAGCTCTTTATCCTACTCTTTTGAAATTACAAGACAGAGTACTCACCCTACGCATTCCTGCCATAAATTCAAGTGTCTCATTAAGTGTATTTTTGTATGTGTGTAATTAAGGGAGGGGGGTTGCAGCATTACGTGTGTGTGTGTGTGTGTGTGTGTGTGTGTGAGAGAGAACAAACAGCCTTTCATGTTCACACTCTATCACTAGCCAAGCTGGGAGAGTAAATGGTGTGAAAGACACTGAAGTATGGCTCTTTAATAATCCTCCATCAGGCTTTTGAAACAGCTTACTCAATGAATGGAGGGGTTGGAGCCCACTGTTTACCCAGCATCCCCCTCTCTTTCCATCCCCCACTATTGCTTTTAGAGATGGTCAACTATTCACCCAACAACCGATTAGTTAATCAGTGAGTTCAAATAGTTTTTTATATATATATATATATATATATATATATATATATATATATATATATATATATATATATATATATTTTATATAAATATTTTTAAATTTATTACATTTTGTATTTTATACAGTTGTTATCATATGAACAACACCACAACTTCTGCTGTTCAATCGTTTCAGAATATTCCCATCATTATAGATGGTATTTATAAAACTCAGTGGGTGCTGAAGACATACCTGGTCCACATGAATGTAGTAGAAATGAGACGTGTGGTATATGGCCTTGAAGAGACGCTGCACCTGGCGTGAGGCCCGTCCGTGGATCACCAACACGAAGGCTATCCGCACCGGTACCGCAGGCACAGTCTCCATAGAGTCGTCCTCCCACTGCACATTCATATTCACTTTGCCTGCACAAACACACAGACACACACATTAGCCACAATGAACTCGAGACTAAATTAGCCACATCTAACTTAAGGGTAATATTTGCACCCTGTAGCTGATTTTTAAGGGGCATTTTTATGTTTATGAGGCCATGTTGTTTTCTAATCATACGAATGCACAAAAACTGCAATTTATTCATTTCATTGATTCAAAAGTTTGGGATGGGTAATTTTTTTGCTTTTTTTAAAAAAAAAAAAAAAAAAAAAGAAGAATAATACTTTAAATTAGCAAAGACGCATTTAACTGATTAAAAGTGACAGCAAAAACACTTAAGTTAAAAAATAATTCTATTTTAAATAAATGCTGTTCTTTCAAACTTTCTAGAACCCTGAAAATAATGCATCACAATGCATCAATAACTGTCATAAAATTGGAACGGAAAAATATTAACTGTTTTCAACATAGATAATAATAAGAAATGTATCCTAAGCACCAAATCAGCATATTACAACGATTTCTGAAAGATCATGTGACAATGAAGACTGGAGTAATGATTAAAATTTTTTTAGCTTTGCCATCACAAGAATAAATTATATTTTAAAATATAATAAAATAGCAAAAATATCTAATAATAATAATAATAATAATAATAATAATAATAATATTTAGTCTTGGTGAACATTAGAGACTTCTTTTATAAAATCTTACATACTCCAAGCTTTTAAACGGTAGTGTTCATTTTTGATTTGAACAATTATAGCTGTTATAAACAGTCATTTTCACCGGTTTTGGTGTTGATTTCAATGTAATTGCAGCTTACAATGTTAGAGGCTAAAGAGAGCTAAAATAAAGCTAAAATATCTAAAAACAATGCTTTCAATGATTTTAGTGTTCATTTTAGTCTATTAATAGAAAAAACCCACACACATTATTTTAGCTTCCAAGTCATTCTGAAGATCACCATCTTTTGCCAATATGGTTACAGTCATTATTCACATCTCTAACTCCAGGAATATAAAAGGAGCTTTGTTTATTGTAAAAATAGGACAATTTGGGACAGATTTCTATCAATAAATGCAGTCATCAATCTCAAAAACTGACTGTGTGACGCAGTCATGGAGATGGAGAGTATCCCTCAATGGTCCAGATGAAACAGATGAGCCTTTGTAACACTTAAACAGAGTTGAGGATACCTCAGTCCATCTGAGACACTGCTGCAACGCCGGAATCCAGAACCGCAGCGATACACCACATGATCACCTATTGGCCTATAAGTGTTTCACTGATACCATCTCCACAATGGCTGTTATAAGACACCACCCCCGCCTTCCTTCAGACATACATTCAGCACTCACAAATAGCTTGGCGCAGACCACAAGGGCTGAGCCTTGGTCGTTTGTGGCTTTCTAAAAATGCCCACAGAATAAATACGTGGCAGACTGCCTCTCTCTCTCCATGTCATGATATAGCCTGCCACTTCTAAAGAAGGGCAAGCTGAATTACCCATTACAGGCCACGAGGTTAATTTTAAATGCTCATATGAAATTACACTGAAGGCACTATGTTTTGGCGCAAGGCCATGCTGACTGAAGACATGTGCCATGAGGGGGTAATGACTATAATCTGAGAACCGAGCCTGTCGTTACTGACTCAAAGTGCACCGGCCTCCCAGACCCGGTGATGGAGCCTGAACGGGGGCAGGAGAAGGCACCGCTCCTGGCCCTCAGGGAGAACCTGGCCGACCCTGGATGGGTGGAGGCCGGGAAAGGCATTAAGGTCCTTTATTAAAGGTAATTACACCATCTTAACCCCTCAGTGTCCTCTGTCTTTATGGGGTGGACAAGCCTGACCATCATCTGTCCCTGTGTTTCCTATGTGTTCTCAGTGAAACACTGGTCCTGCTATAAGAGTGTGTTAACGTTTAGGAAGATAAGCGGAGTTGTGTGATTCCGCCTGAAGCGATGAGCATTTTCAAAGTTGGAGCATCTGTGTTGCCTCTCACTGCAAGATCTTTCCGATACCACTCTATCATGAGTGTGACACGACAACCCACAATGCAAGATTTTGCTGCAGGTTAAACACAATCTTAACAGACTTGGTTATAAAATTTACTACTGTTCAAAGGTTTGGGTTCGCTATGACTTTTTGAAAATATTTTTGAAAGAAGTTTCTTATGCTTTCCAAGACTGGATTTATTTGATCAAAAATATTTCCAAAAATGTGACGGAAACAACTGTTCTGCTTAATACTGTTTATGGAAAATGTGTTTTTTTTTTTTCCTCGGAATTCTTAGATTAATAGAAAATTCAAAAGCATTTATTTGAAATAGAAATCTTCTGTAAGATTATAAATGTTTACTATCACTTCTAATCAACTTAATGCATCCTTTGAAAAAAATAAAATCGTACTGATCCCAAACTATTGAACAGTAGTGTATTTAGAAGGAAAAAAAAGGGTTATTGCATAACAAGATAATGACAGAAATCTCGCAGAGCAGAGTGGAGAAAAAGAAAAAAAATTACAGTAAAATGATTGGAATGAATGGACATCTTACCTTTCAGTTAAAAAAGCTCAGCTTCTGGTTAGAAACATTACTTGTTTTAACTGCACTGTGATAACTGGACCAGCCTGAATAATAGAGTTTTCGATTGAAGTCAGATTTTTAGAAAAGTAATGTTCATAAACAGCTTTGGAAATTTCTCCATTCAAGTAACAAGCAGCCAAGATGGGCCACTGAGTTTAGCACTCTCAGTTCTGTAAATCTATTCTGCAGATTTCCTTCAACAGTCAACAGTGTTACAAAAGCAGAGATTCCTTGTGGGACCTCATGACCGACAGCCTGGACCATATTTGAAACTCATTCATCCAACAATGTTCATTAAAAACCTGCCATTTGTTTCAAATTTATGTTGCTTCTGCGGCAATTGCCATCACTGAGGCAAAGCTCTCACGTGTTTGCCATCAAAGACTTTGTCTGTTCCTGCACAATGCAATTACAGTTTATAAATACATACAAACAGCATCTCTGTGGCTTGTTCGGTCTACTGTACTTGCTGAAAATAGATGCGTTCATGGCCCGCCCCACCCCCTTACAACCTCCGCATGTACCAGACTCTTGTCTCTGTGGTGATGTCCCTGTCATATCTGTCAAAACCCATTCTGGTTTCCGGAAGTTTCTCTGGGCAGAGGCTCTGAGCCCTGAGAAGATCTGTCACTGTTCTATTTGAACGCATCCACAGCCCTGATTTGTGTGCAGACGACTGAGCACTGCATAATTGCATGAATATGTTTTCTGTAGTCAGCTATGGGAGATGGAGACGGGGGGGAAAAAAGACACCGTACAGCAATTACATCCGTCTAACCTTGTGCGGAAATCCAGAATCTCATTTCCAGCCTGTCTCTGATTGTAATTACAAGTGCTGTGAATGTCTGTTACCAGCCCTGTGACTCTTAATGTGCTACTTCCATAAACCTCCAAAAGACAGGATGGCAATTAATTTGGGAAAACCATCATTATTTTGAGCATTATTTATCTTAAATTCCCATAAACTCCAGCTAATGTTTCCCTTCATGCCATTGCAGGTTGATGATTATAATCAGTCCTCATCCCAAAAGAAAACATAGTGCCATTGATTTAAAGACCTGACAAGTACAGTTTTCTCTCCTGTGGTGATGTACTTCCTATTTAAACAGGAAGTAAAAAAAAAAATAGGCTTCAGTTATGTCAAAGTAGGGCTTGGCGATAAAACGATAATGATAATTATCGTGATATAATTTTCCTCAATAAAACGACAACAAGACTTCGATAAATGTTCGATATAACGTTTATGCACCAAAAGCGGAACGAAACCGCTACTCATTTAAAGCACGCCACACGGACCGTTTATCCGCACGGCTCAAAGTTCAAACGACAGCGCAGCGTGAGCTACTAGAACAGATGTGTTTACTCACTGCTGAGTCTCGGTCACTCGAGCACTAAACAGTGCTGTGAGACTCTTTGATTTAAACTAGTTTAAAGCCAGATGAAACAGCGCTGACAAACAGGAGAAACAGTGTGTGCAACGATACAGTCAGAAGACTTTTCAATCTACAAATCACCATCATATCAATACCGCACCATGGTATTGTGGCAGAAATATGGGATAAAAATAATACATTTTATAATATTATTAATGTAGACATAAATTAAATGTTTTAAAGTCATAAGGGAATATAATTACAGTATTTTCTGATTAAGCTATATCATTTGTGCATTTATACAAAACGTATTTAGACTACTGTTTTTCATACAAATACCTAGAAACAATATAGACATATTTTTACCATGGTATTGAGGTGCTGTATGTGTGGCTATGATGATCTAAATGTATGCTACTATGGAAGACCAGTGGTTCAAGTTAATAAAACTCAAACAGAATAATAATTACATTTCACCATATAAAAATTAGGTAATAAAGATTTAAAATTTATCATGATTATTATCGTTATCGACTGATATTAAAAATTTTATAGTGATATTTTTTTCGGCCATATCACCCAGCCCTACACCGAAGCCATGAACCATTTGTTATTGCTAGTCAGTCGCAGTGGTTGAGCCATTCTCATTCTATAGGGCATCTGATTGGACAAAAATCTGTGTAGTGCAGGATGAGTCATCAATAATTTTGGTCCATTTTCCAGGAAAAGAAACACTTAAATGCAAATATATGAAATTCACAATGAAACTATAGTAACGACAGATCTTTATACTGACTATATAAATGAAGTCTGGCATACATGACCAGAGAAGTAGGGTTGTGCCGATAGACGATAGTATCGTGTATTGATGATATTCAGAGATATCGCCTGTGGCTGATGCCTTTGATGATAGCAAGACGATTATTATTATTATTATTAATAATACTTGAATAACAGAGGAAATATAAGCATTAGAATTAGTGATTTACAATGTTTCTATTAAATTATCATGTTAAATACAAATTCAGTCATATTAAAAATATTTTATGTATTTAGTTAATATTACACTAAAATTAGGCTGCTCTAGTAAATAATTAAATAAATTAGAATGATAATATCGTGTATCAGCGATCTCACAGGCTGACGATGGGACGATATGACTATGCAGTATATCCCCCAAAACTAGGGAGAAGTCTGTTGCTTTAAATTTTAACATTTTGATTAATATTACAGATCAAAAATCATTTGACGTTAAATGAAAAAAATAGTTAACAATAAGATCAATAACATGCATTTCAAAAAAAGCTGTAATTTTTATTTCATGCAAACTTGAAGATAATTTCCCCACTAGTGAAGGTTTCAAAGCTAATAAACATGGACTACAAGCCACAAAATCCCAATTTTGATTTTATGAGGTCTTTAACATCGAGTATGCTGTGTAAAGAGAGTCTAACTCACCCTCTACGGGGCAGTAACGGGTGACCTTCTCGGGCATGAGCTGGCGTTCTTTGTGGCGGCAGTAAACCTCCGCTATCTGCTGCCGGCACTCCTTGGTCTTGGCACGAGAAAGGGCGGAGATCGCCTCTTTGCCGCTGATCTCGCATTTGGGCGGCTGATCGTACTTGATGTCGGCGGTGGGCGTGGCTGATCGCTTGGCCTGCTGAAGGTGATGCCGGTGCTGCTGGGACTGTTGTGGACGGAGGGTGGGATTGGCCCTCCGCTGAAGATCGGTGTGCGTCTGACTGAAGCCAACTTTTTTCTGTGCATACTGAATGACTTCGTTGGAGTTCTTGCTCAGGCTTTGCTGCGCATGCGCCTTCTCCAGAAGGCCTTGTTTGTGCTTGCCAGGCGCATGTCCCTGAGTCTGTGAACGCGCCCCGAAATTACTGTTGTCTATATTCTCAAAATCTTTGGGAACAGAGTTCTCGTTGTTGCTGTCCACGCGGACTTTCTCCTTGGGCCGATGCGAGAAGTAGCCGTCCTGAAACATGAAAACAGATGAAATCAATAGCTGCTACCAACAGAACATCAATGTCACACCAGATAAAACACAACACCATCAAGTTTTATACTTCAATTAGTTTTATAAGCAATCAGACATACAATTTGTTTTACTATTTTTTAGTTGAACAATATAATGGGCGAAAAAAAATCTAATAGTTTTACATTAAAGGAGGCACACAGAATATCACAGAGACCTGGAGATGGGTTCTTTTGACTTGGGTCACTATGCAACCTCCTATAAACCAAGCAGACCTACATTGACCCTAGAAAATGTATATCAGCATCCTAGCAGCCTCTCAGAACACCTTAGCAACCGCATACCAATGACCTGGCAACCGCCTACAGCACTTCTCACAGTTTTGCAATTCAGAAAACATCTAGTTCCCTGTGTGCTGTTAAAAAATGGCATATTCACACAGGTGTCTGCCGGTATATGAGTAATATTATTGAGCAACTGTATAACTATTCAGAAGAGTATGTAACCCATCACACTTTAACCACACAGTAATTCATAGGGAGCATGACCTCAGGTCATTTCTGATATTTTGCAGTTTCCTGTAAGTGTCACTGCTGATGGAATATTCCACTAGTAACAGTGTGTGCAACAGGAAGGAGGTTGCAGCCATGCCCTGAGCGCTGATATGATTGCAGGAGACATCTCTGTAGCTGTGAAAGCTTTAGGGGAGGATATGATCTCTGACATGACAGGACGACTATCTACATGATGTTTTGCTAATGAATGTGCAATTTTTTTTAAAATGTATCTCTTTATATCTTTTGTTGATTCCATTAGCAAGCCATTCACCCAAGTTAAACACCAACTCAGTCTCATACTGAAACTGAAGATGTTGATAATTGTCAAATGATTTTTAAAATTTTTTTTTTTTTTTTTTTTTTTTTTTTTTTTTAAGTACACTGAAGTGTAAACAATTTTTTTATTCGAAAGAAAGTAAAATTTCTTTAAACTATTCTTCCAGCATATATCAAAATATCAAAAGTGACACAACTGCTTTCAACATTGACAATAATAATTGTTTCTTAACCATCAAATCAGCATATTAGAGTGATTTCTGAAAGATCATGTGACAGTAAAGACTGGAGTAATGGCTGCTGAAAATTCAGCTTTGCTATAACAGGAGTAAATTACATTTTAATACATATTAATTGATGATAATGACATGATAAATTTATGTATGTAAACAATTAAATCACAGGTGTTACATCTTAAATTCCCTTTACTGCAAGTCAGTTCAGTCTGCTGCCATTTACGCTATCAGTGATTCTCAGCCATGCAAACACACTGCTCGCAAAAACTACATTTTCATAAATTGCAAATCAAAACTAAAATCTAACAACAGTGTTAAAAAAACCACTTAAGCTAAAACCACCCCAAAAATATTCAGACAAGCATGCATATTTTAGAATAAACAAACACGTGATTGGTTGTTTTAACTATAAGGCAAGACTACATAAGGGTCAATACAACATATTGAGAGTTTGGGTGTCTCTGCCTTGTAAAACATGTGACAATAGCCAGTTTAACATTACAACCTCTTTGACATGTTCTCACTAACTTTCCCATGCATCGCATCCCCTGACTTCTCAAAAACGTCCCTACATCCCGTCAACTGCTCTTACGTTTCCCCAACTCATTCTGTCCACCGATTACTGCGCCAGGCTTAAAGGATGCTGTACATAAAGGAAGACCGCAAAAGAGACATTAATAGGAGGAAATGGAGATAAGCAAACAGAAAAAAAAATCTAAGAGAAGGAGATAAGGACAGGAAGTAAGATGAGGCACTGCTGCAACTCTCATTTCCTTACCGTTATGGTGCAATTTGTCTACAAAGCATTTATTAAAGCTTGTTTGTGAACTCGCAGAGTGTATTATTTGTGAGGGGAAACTTTCGAAGACAAATCCCTGTCGCGTCACCCGCACTTTGGCCCTCTAAAGGCTACCGTTTAGAGCAGACTCCACTCCCGTCTGCTCCTCCTCCTTCACCTCCAGGAGCTTTCAGGAGGAAATTACAGTGCCTGGGATTAATAGCCTGAGCAACCACAGGAGGTAAGTTAGGCTGCTGGAGAGAAGACTATCGATCGCTTGCAAAAATCTGTCATTTCCCAAGGTGCTCTGGGAGCCCTGCTCTGCACCGCTGAGCACCCTGGCAGTCGCAGGCCTTCTGTATTCTCTCTCAAGGGGAGGAGGCTCCCCTCTCTCTTGCATCATCCATCACAGGAATGGTGGGAGTCGCACACTCGTTTATCAAGCACACTTTTATCTGGCTCTTTTTCCGCCTCTCTGATGGCGAAGAACATCACAGGCCACACACACACGAACACTAGAACTGGGCGGTATGATGGTATATACCGTAAAAATGTGTCAGCCGGCAGAGACTCTGCTATATCTACAACACTGCCGCGCAATTTAAACAATCTGAAAGGAAACAGAAAAGTACAGACAGCTCAGCACAGAGAGGCACTTCTAGCGTTCACAGCTTTATTGATTACAATAGGAGCAATTTGGTTTCTGGGTAGTTATGATTGCTGATATAAATGACAAAATATTCGAGAGAAGCTTTCCCTGCAGTCATTGGCACGGCGGCGAGGAACGCTCCAACACTGGAATGCTGCTTTGCCTGTTCTCTCAAAGCCTCACGTCAGAGACTGTTTGACAACTATAGTTATATGTAACTGTACACCTTAATGGTTAAATGAATGAATAAGGTTTGAGGGAGAGTGCACACATGAAACCTAAAACCAAACAACACTCCCTTAATCTGTCCTGATTTTCCTCCACAGCCTTCACAGTCCAGCAGCTAATATGCGGATACTGTGGGAATAATAAAATACTACTTATGTATCTGATCTCTTCTTTTCTAGGCCAACTGCATCTCTCGATTTGAGCCCTGTGGAGTGAAAGTCATAAAACCTAAGAACATAATTTCACCTCAAAACTTTAAGAAAAAATAAAGAAATAAAAGAAAATGAAGAGGCTTTTTTGCATTGTAGCAATATTTTTTTGACAATTAATCACATTTACACTCAAAGTACTGCCAAGCACACCAGGAAAAGTCATGTAAATTAAAACCTTAAATGATGGCCGTTTTTCTTGTAATTAATCATAATGACATTTTTCTAGTTATGCCAAGCTCAAAAATATTTTAATAGGGTAGAAACTGTGAGAGAAAAATATTCATTCTTATTCAGTAAACCACAAAAAAATGGAAAAAGTCAGGCCTTTGACTGCTGTTGTGAACAAAGAGGGGCCCTGGAGTCAAAAAGGCTGAGAACCACAACCCTAACCTCAAGTATGAACAATAATATGGATGTTTTCTTTTAGAATGCACCACTACAAATAATAATTAAAGACCCACTCAAATTCAACATGCACATAAAAAAATGGTTATCCACAACTCCTGTAAATCATGTAGCAAGTACTGAAATGCAGTTTGTGAGTCGTCTGGATCCAAACGGGTGAATCGCATCTCAGCAGAAGCTTGTTGGACTAACAGCACTGGGACTGAATGGAAACACTGTTAGTCAACTACTAGGAGAGTCATAAATACTTCAGTCCTCTGTGAAGCTGACGTAAAAAGGACATCAGGAAACATTACATGACTCAGCCTATGGCTACAAGATATGAGCTTTGACTGTGCAAAAAATATGCAGGGGGGAACGGATGTGGAAGCTGGTGCACATATGGATATAGACAGGAAAAGAGCATTCATGCAAAAACAAAACAAAACTATATGACTATGACTCTAAGACAATGGGCCAGAAACTAAAATGTCTCTTTCCATGAGTAATCTCACAGTCTCTGACCAAATGTGACACCTCACAGTTTGCTTTACCAAAAAAAAAATTGATAACAAATTTGATAATGCAATAAGCACGCATTAGGAAATGAAGGCCGCAAATCCAAAAGTCACTTCCAATCACTGTTCATGCTATTTTTGACCAAATGTAACACCTCACAGTTTGCTTCCCCCAGCAAAGGTCGGCAAAGTTTACCTCACCCTGTGCCCCAGGGTTGCAGGGGTCACCTTCCTAGAGGCTGCCCTCTCGCTGACCTCTCAGCCTGGGTGGCTGTGCAGGGTCAGTGCTGAATGAGTCACAGAGAGCTGGGGGTGGGGAGAAGGTCACATGTGCAGACTAGATACAGAAGGTGAGCTTGCGAGCTGGTTATAGCATGCGGGACGGGCGCTGAAACCCAACTCTGACCTTTCCTACACCACAGAGAGCAGCTCCATCAATCACTGTGACTGTCTACAAGCTACTCAATCAAACTGAACCGATGCCAGCGATCCACATCGAATCCTCATTCACAGAGTGTGTGTCTGAATCTTAATAAAAACAGCCACAGTTGACCTGCTCGTAAAGGGCAAACTCTGGACAAGTACAAAAGAACACTGGGGCTTTGTTCAGAATAGTAGCGTAGTACATGTTGCACAGTTTATACTTAATACTGCCAACAAATTGTAAAACCAATGTTAAATCTAGATTATACCACAATAAACATTTCAAATAGTAGTATTCTTACTAGTCTTTTCAAATAATGAGTCATGAAAGTAAAGTAGGGCTGATTTAAGTAATAAGGGGGTCAAATTGAGCACATTGCATTGTGAGATACAGAAGCTCATTATGATGGTTGTGCGCTATTCAGTACTGAATAGGAAAAAAAATGTAATTAAATGCCAATTTTTTTTTTAAGCAATTTTAATTAGGTAGCAAATAAGATGCTTAAAGGGTTAGCTCACCCAAAAATGAAAATTCTGTCATTAATTACTCACCCTCATGTCATTTCAAACCCATAAGACCTTCGTTAATCTTCGGAACACAAATTAAGATATTTTTGATGGAATCTGAGAGCTCTCAGACCCTCCATAGACAGCAAGGGTCCTTACACGATCAAGGTCCAGA
>JAFVLL020028056.1:0-11624 GCA_021397915.2 Tor tambroides
CAGGAGAAACTCCGTTGACCACCCCCCACTGACCATCGACAGCTCGACTGTGGAGAGAGTCAGCAGCACTAAATTCCTGGGGGTGCACATCACAGGATCTCACCTGGACCACCTACACCATATCACTCTCCAAGAAGGCACAACAGTGCCTACACTTTCTCCGCTGGCTGAAAAGAGCAAGTCTCCCTCTACCCATCCTCACAACTTTCTACAGGGGAACCATTGAGAGCATGCTGACCAGCTACATCACTGTCTGGTATGGGAACTGTAGTGCTGCTGACCGCAAGACCCTCCAACGGACAGTGAACACAGCTGCAAAGATCATCGGTGCCCCTCTTCTCTCCATCCTGGACATTTTCCTTGCACGATGCTCCAGTAAAGCCAACAGTGTCTTGAAGGACCCCACCCATCCCTCCCATAGTCTCTTCCAGTTCCTGCCATCAGGAAGACGGTACCGGAGCATCAGAGCCCACTCCGCCACACTGCTCAACAGCTTTTTCCCCTAGGCTCTGAGAGCCCTGAACTCAAATCACCCCGCCCCCTTCTGAAACCCCATACAAACCCCCTACCTCCTGAAACATAGACCATTTGATCCCTCACCTCCAAACACCCCCAACCTTACTACATCACAAGAAAAAAAAAAATGACTGAAACTTTTTTGTGCAATTTGAAGTGTGCTACACACAGGTGAGTGGGCCTGTACACTCTAGAAAATCCTGGGTTATTTTTTTAGCCCAAATGCTGGGTTGAGCCTTTTCGGTCATTTTTTTGGGTTATTTTTTCAGTGTTTGGGTAGTTTTTGTGTTACCCAGCTCCTGGGTCAAAGGTAACAACCCAATGTTTGGGTAGTTTTTGTGTTACTCAGATCCTGGGTCAGACGTAACCCAGCGGTTGAGTTATTTGTTGCGGGGATTTTGGGTCTTCTCTTCACGGGAGAACAGTTCTAAGCACCATCGAATTAATGCATTCTTCGGTAAAATACAGGTTTGTGTACATTTTATCTATAAAATCGTTACTGTGCTGTATATCGTTCAATTTTATGCAGAGCAACAGGCGCGCGGTGTGAATCACTTTTAACGAGTGTCGCGGTCTTTTCGCGTGATGGAAAAGCCTGATGCTTTGCATAAAATAAACGATTCTACTCATAGAGATACAGAATATAATACTTTGGATGTTAAAACATATCCTCAGAGCTGTTTACTGTTTGTTTATTGGCAGGTTATGGAGTCACGGCATGTTTCGGCTAGAGTGAAATGCAGGGCGGCGGTCCGTTAGCAGTTCCCGCCGAACACGACTCCAGCTCGGGCACGAGAACCAGCGCGGCGCAGCGTCATTGCGGTGGAAACAGAATAACAGAGACTGGTTAATTAGGCTACACGAGAATTACTTCTGTTTAATGTTTAATTTTTACTTCTACTGTTTGTTAAACGAGTTTAAATATAGGCAATATGTATACAATGCTGTAAATGATAAACAAAGGAAAATAAAGGAAGTTATCATGCAAACCAGTGGTTGTGTGGAGTATTTTAGAAAAGTTTAGAGGATTTAAGTTAATCTGTAAACATTATTTACTGTATGAAGTAAAAAATAAGCTAGTAATATAGTAAAAATGAATAAACCCATTAGCTGGGTTAAATCAACCCATTATGCTGGGTTAAATAAACAACCCAATTTGCTGGGTAATATTAACCCAACATGGGTTCTGTCCTATATTTACCCAGCCCTTGGGTTAAAAACAACCCAAATTGGGTTGTTATTAACCCAGTGTTTTTAGAGTGTACAAACCACCTGTAGTAACACACTCTCATCTATGTGCACTAAACACTTTTCACACACACTGCTGTGTGTACATAATCCCACAAAAGACTCAGTAATATTTGTATGTTTACATGCTCATGCACAACAAATCATCTTGCACTGTTCCCCAGCCAGCTTCTTGACTTAATTACGATGTTTCTCTTTGCACATGTACAGTATTTATGTGAAGCATTTGTATAGATTGTACAGTTTATATTTTTTAGTTTATGTATAGGGTAACCATTTATATATAGTATAATTATAGTAAAAATCTGTCAGTAAGTTAGTTGTGTATAGGTTTATACTGTTTTACTTCATTGTTGTATGTCTGTATTTATGTAGCACCGTGGTCCTGTGAGGCATGACGTTTCGTTCCACTGTATGTCCCCACATGTAGCGGAATGACAATAAAGCTCAACTTGACTTGACTTGACTAACATACATGTTGGTTTAGATGATTTAACAAGTTTATACAACTCTTCCTCTCTTATAGTAGAGAATGAGTGGAATTGTTCCTCAGGGGATCTATAGCGCACTGATGCGATACTGTAGCTGACAGCTGCATGTTACAGTTTTATCTCTAATAGTATCGATCTTGGAAGTAAAGTAGTTCATAAAGTCATTACTGCTGTGCTGTTGGGAAATGTCAATGCCTGTTGATGCTTTATTTTTCATTAATTTAGCCACTGTATTGAATAAATACCTGGGGTTATGTTTGTTTTCTTCTAAAAGAGATGAAAAGTAATCAGATCTAGCAGTTTTTTATACTTTTCTGTATGATAGGGTACTTTCCCGCCATGCAGTACGAAATACCTCTAGTTTTGTTTTCCTCCAGCTGCGCTCCATTTTCCAGGCTGCTCTCTTTAGAGTGTGAGAGTGCTCATTATACCACAGTGTCAGACCGTTTTCCTTAAATCAGTTTTTTGTCATGCAGTTCTTGGTAATATTAACAAATGTGAATATTTATTTTTAAAGATTGGAAAACTTTGTAAAAACTAAAAACAAACACCATAGAAACATCATGCTTCAGATGAAAGTCCCCTAAACATTGAGTTATTAAATATTCCTGGGATTCAGTAATATTTCCGTTTTTAAAGTGGTGGTTCACCAAAATGAATTGTTAGAAGCTTTTCATAGTACTTTGGTATGTGAATTATAAAGAATAAAATTATTGCATTTTAATATTTTTTTAGCATAACATGTCTTATGTCTATCTTAAACCAAGCATTTTGTCATGTCCCTGTCATGTCATGTCTCAACTTCACTGAGTTTGTACTTAGAAAATTATTAAAGCTGCAGTCCGTTTTTTTTGGTTAAAAATTATCCAAAATCAATATTTGAGCAAGTACATAACCAGCCAGTGTTCAAAAATATCACCTTACTTTAGCCCGATTCACAACGGTTAGCTTATAATAATGTTTTCTAAGTTGAGTGGTACGGGTAGGTTTCCGTGGGAAATTCAAGCATGGCACGTCGTCATTACATCACGTCTGTAAACATAAAGAAGTTGTCCCGGCTACTAGGCTATCGTATGCGAGGATCCTGCAGGTGGAGGATCGTTTTTAGCCTTTTCTCACAGCAGTTGGAATAATTAAATGTATCATTTTGATGGCAGATTGTAATCCAGAAAGGATTACAGCAGCATCTGGACAGACCAAGGACTTATGTGAGGATCCTGTTTGTGGACTTCAGCTCGGCCTTTAACACTATCATCCCAAACCTCCTCCTGCCCAAACTAACTCAGCTCTCCGTCCCCACCTCCGTCTGTCAGTGGATCAACAGCTTCCTGACAGACAGGCAGCAGCTAGTGAGGCTGGGAAAATACACATCCAGCACCCACACCATCAGCACTGGTGCCCCTCAGGGCTGTGTTCTCTCCCCACTGCTCTTCTCCCTTTACACGAATGACTGCACATCTAAAGACCCCTCTGTCAAGCTCCTGAAGTTTGCAGACAACACCACACTGATCGGCCTCATCCAGGACGGTGACGAGTCTGCTTACCGACAGGAGGTTAAGGAGCTGGCTGTCTGGTGCAGTCTAAATAACCTGGAGCTCAACACGATCAAAACAGTGGAGATGATCGTGGACTTCAGGAGAAACCTCCCCTGCACTCCCCCCACTCACCATCATGAACAGCACTGTAACAACAGTGGAGTTATTCAGATTCCTGGGCACCACAATTTCTCAGGACCTGAAGTGGGACATTCACATTGACTGAAAAAGGCCCAGCAGAGGTTGTACTTCCTTCACCAGCTGAGGAAGTTCAACCTGCAACAGGGGCTGCTGAAATAGTTCTACTCTGCCATCACTGAATCCGTCCTCTGCACTTCTATAACTGTCTGGTTCAGCTCAGCTACCAAATCTGACCTCAGAAGACTACGGAGGGTAGTCCGGACTGCTGAGCGAATCATTGGTACAACCATCCCCACTCTCCAAGAACTGTATTCATCCAGAGTGAGCAAAAGGGCTGGTAAAATCACTCCCTCTTTGAACTGTTGCCGTCTGGTCGGCGCTACAGAGCTCTGAGCACCAGAACGACCAGACACATAAACAGTTTCTTCCCTCAGGCAATCCATCTCATGAACATTTAACTCTTAACAATAAACATGAAACACACAACACTATCATACTTTTTATTTTTATTTTTTATTTAACACACATACTTATTACATTTCAAATTTGCACCTAACATACCTGTACATACTGAATTGTCTATTTTGTATATTGTGTTTGTGCTATTTTGCATATTGTCCATTTTGTATATTTGTACATTACTATTATTATTTTTATTTTATTTATTTATTTATTTTTAATTATTATTATTATTATCTGTGTCCTGTCCTGTTGCTGTTATTCTGTTGCACTGTGGAGCTACTGTCACTAAAACAAATTCCTCGTATGTGCAAACATACCTGGCAATAAAGCTAATTCTGATTCTGTTTTTGATTATGTGTTATATTCCAGTTTTAAATGTGCTTCTGATTACAGATAGCCTGGGATTACACAAGATTTGTATTTTAAAGAAAACCAGTTCGAAGGGAGCATCGTTTGCTTTTCGGGTTAAAATAATTTCTTAATATGAAATTCGAATAGTGTGACAATTTGAGATTAGAATGTACATAAATTGAAATCAACATGCTGAGTCACGGAATGCTGATGTTGTTAACATTAATAATTTGAGAATAAAGTATAACAATAATAATGATTTGCATGGTTTGATGTGATATGAGCTAACTGATCTTTATATTAAATCACCACTGGTAGCGCGATTTATTGTAATGCTTTTTTCCTCAGTTGGTCAGAACAAACATGGCAGACTTGTTACTTACTTGTTCAGATGACAACATATGGTGAAAATTCTTATTTAGGTCATATATTTCAAGACGTAGGCTAGAATCTGTGATTGCGAAGTACAGTAAATATCCACATCGGTGCTGTGACTGACAGCCACACATTCACCTCAAAACATTAGATTCATCTGCTCTGGAGCCACGCCGCTGCACAACCCACGCAAGAGAGATAATTCCGCAAACAGCTGCAATTCCAGGTTTTCAAACAGAGATGGCGACAAAGAGGCAAAACTTACGGACTGCAGCTTTAACAAAATGTGCATAGTGTCTGTGATTTATGGCAATAATGTAAGCATTTATTTGTGTTCCTTTCTTGTGAAGAATATTTTTTTTCTAAAAAATTCAAGATATTTTATTAAAAACAGACTTTAAAGTCTCTGCAGCTCAACACCATATGAGCAGATCTGTGAAATAACACACACACACACACACACACACAATATGGATTATTATGGTCTCATAAAACATTATAAATCAACTTATAAAAGAACACTAAAACATTCATTAAGTACAATAAATGCTGCATGATCTTCATGATTCAGTCTTGTTTCTTTCACTGACTTAAGAGAAGAAACTTTACCTCAGAGATTTCTAAATAACAGGGTGATTTTTACCACAATCAAGAGGAAGTTAAGGCAGGTTCGCCTCTGATCTAGTGTTTGTTCAAAACTCATCCATTGGCCTACATATAATTTGTTGTCATTTAATTTTTGGATCCTGTCACTTGAATTTCAATGGTCTGATGCTCTCAGTCTGGGGCGTTTACTCCGAGGAGGCAAGGGAGGCAGTGTCTCCTCAAAAAAAATTTGGATGAGAAAAAATTTATAGTAAAAAAATAAAACAACACAAATATTACTAAATATGACACAAACAGCCGTATCACTCACTTGTTTTTCTAGAGTAAAACTGTCCAACAGCGACCCCAGCAGCCCACTGAGTTTTAACAGAGCCCCTAAAGCATGTTATGAGTTTGGTGGGGGGTAATTGAGAATGAATGGCGGAAAGTAATGTGAGAGGAGGCAATGCCTCAATCACGATATGATTGGACATGACTGGTTATGACTGGCTATGATTGGTTCATGCAATAAATCTCGCCTTTATATAAATAAATTATAAAACTTGACAATTTTGCCTCATTTAAGAAGGTATAGTTATCAAATTTCTTATTTCAGAACTTGACAGTTTTGTGGAAATGTTTTAGAATAGATTGGAGTGGGAAGTGTGAAAATCATTTCTCACATTTCTTACAGTTTTTATTAATCTTTGTTAATAAAATACCATTGTTCATTGTTCGTTTGTGTTAATAAATGGAACTTTTAAGCCACATGATGCATGCAAGTGTATCGTGCTGTTCATCAAGTCACCAAACCAGTGGAAAACTTAATTTGCACAAAACCATGCTGTGATAACCACCTACAGAAAAAAGTGCAGAAGTTAGATGTTTTTTAATAAAAAAAAATATTTAAAATAATTAATATGCATGCTGAAAAATCTCTTTAGTGAACATTTATTGGAAATAGAGCAGAAACCAAGAACTGAGAGCACAGAGAACAGAGACATGAGCAATTAAATCAGAGAACATGGAATATTGACAAAGAACAAAATAAGCAAAAGGACTATACAGGTGCTTCTCAAAAAATTAGAATATCATCAAAAAGTTATTTTTTTGGTTACTTAGTTCAGAAAGTTAAACTGTCATATATATTTGTTACATGTAAAGTAAAACATTGCAAATGTTTTTTGTTTTAATTTTGATGATTAGAGCTTACAGCTCATGAAAGTCAAAAATCCAGTATCTCAAAATATTACAATATTTCCTAAGATCAGTTAAAAAAAAAAAAAAAGGATCTGCAAAACAGAAAAGTTCAGGTTCTTTAAAGTATGTTAATTTATGCACTCAATACTTGGTCAGGGCTCCTTTAGCACAAACTCCAGCATCAGTGAGGTGTGGCATGGAAGCGATCAGCCTGTGGCTCTGCTGAGGCACTATTGAGCTTCAGCTCATCTGGATTGTTGGATCGACTGTTTCTCATCTTTCTCTTGAAAATATCCCATAGATTCATATGGGGTTCAGGTCAAGCATGTTGGCTGGCCAATCAAGCACAGTAATATCATGGTCAGCAAACCACTTGGAAGTGGTTTTGGCACTGTGGGCAGGTGCTAAAGTCCTGCTGGAAAAAGAAATCAGCATCTCCATAAAGCTTGTCAGCAGATGGAAGCATAAAGTGCTCCAAAATCTCCTGGTAGACGGCTGCATTGACTTTGGACTTGATAAAACACAATGGACCAACACCAGCAGATGTCACGGCATCCCTGATCATCACTGACTTCAGAAACTTCACACTGGACTTCAAGCAGCTTGGATTCTGTGCCTCTCCAGTCTTCCTCCAGACTCCAGACTTTGATTTCCAAATGAAATGCAAAATTTACTTTCATCTGAAAAGAGGACTTTGGACCACTGAGCAACAGTCCAGTTCTTTTCCTCCTTAGCCCAGGTAAGATGCTTCTGACGAGATTTCTGTTTCAGAAGTGGCTTGGTAGCCCTTTTCCTGAAGACATCTGAGCAGGGGCGTAGCGTCTGGGTATGCAGGTGCATATGGGCCCGGGCAGATTGGGGGCCCGCCGCGCCGAGGTGGAACTTTTATTGAAACAAGAGAATGAATATAGAGCCCTGCACGGGCCCAGCCCTGTTCGCCTGAGTCCAAACCGAGCCCATGTCTTTTTTTCTCTCTCTCTCTTCCCCATTATACAGCTGCTGTTGCAGCCATTACAATAGTTCAGTTTTGGTTTTTAAGTTAATTTAGAAACATGATTGGAACATTTTATTTTTGGTAAATTCAAGGTTTTTTTTTTTTTTAAATACCAAGCGGCCAGTGCCAGACAGTGAGTTGAGCATATGTTTGATCAGTTTATACAGTTCATTCGGAACTGCAAATAGTTTTATTTGTGTGCACTCACAATATCAACAAAACGTTTTGTAAAATAAAGAAAACAAACAGGGTTGCTTTCTGCAGTCTCGATCTTGAGCAGGAGTGCTTCACAAAAACTGAACCGAAACTCAGCAAATACTTGCCTCACTGACATGATAAATATATTTATAGAATGCTATAAATTACTACTTTAAAACGAAATAATTCAAATCAAAAATTAAAAACTCTTTCATTATGCAATCCATAAAGATGCATTTCTCTCTAAAGGCGCGTCCAGTGAGGAGATGGGGAGTCAGGAACGTCAACTTCATACTATTTTTTTACTCTTTTTTTTTTGTTTTGTTTTGTTTTGTTTTTTTTGGGCCGCGGTGCCAAGATTGTGTTTGCATGCAGTACAAATACCCTACAGCGGCATTTTAGTGTCACACTGAAAAATAACAAAATAAATAAGATTGACGTCATACTATTTTAAGAATAAAGTCAAAATTACGATTATAAAATCATGTTATATTGCGTGAAATTAATGTGAAAATTACACCTATACTCTGCAAAAAAAAAAAAAAAAAAAAAAAGTGTGGCATCCAACCTCTCATTCTTGTCATTCTTAACACGAAAAACAGCGATAAACCTAGGCTTATAGATGTTTTTGAAACTTTAATTGATCGATTTCATGAGATATTCGTTTGTATTAAATTGTTCTGATTTTTTTTTCAATATGCATTCAAATATTCATGTTTATTTCGTGCTGCAAATATTAAAGAGAGAAATATATTTGATTCACATGCTGCTTGAACTGAGGCGAATATAGTTAGCCTAACTCACTACAAATAAAAGAGCGTAAAACACATTTGTTTGTATTTGTTCTTAAAATTGACAGAAGGGTGAGACTCTGTGTTATAATAAATGTAACAAAGCACAAAGCTTATTGCGATTATTAGGTTTATAAAATACATTTTTTTTTGCATATGGGCCCAGGGCTGACTTGCTACGCCACTGACAGATAGTCATATTATTTTATGCTTTGAATAAACCTGCATTAGTAATATTTTGCTCGATGCGCCCTCTTGTGGCCTCAGGAGAGAAGCCAAATGCTTTTCTTCAGCCTAACTGAAATTATGCATTTCAAATTCAAATATTATTCGAATTTTGATCATATTTAAGTACAAAATTCTAATTTAGTTTTTCAGCCATTCTGACAGCCTTACTCTCCAGTCCATCAATTAACATCTTGAGAAGACGGAAGCTGAACCAAATCCATCATGAAGACATTTTTAGTCCATAATCCATACTAACATTTCCTCCAGTGAAAAAGCACATTTCCTGTTGTCTGTCATATCAAAATCCAGCCACATATTTGCTTAGAGCTGTTTTGGCTTGTAAACAGTGCTTGATCTGTGCAGATTTCTCTCCTGATTCAGACCAGAACACTTTCACTGGAGGAAGCATTATGGATTCATATTTTAATTAAAAATGTCTTAACGACAGATTTGTTTCAGCT
This sequence comes from Tor tambroides, assembly GCA_021397915.2. NCBI lineage: Eukaryota > Metazoa > Chordata > Actinopteri > Cypriniformes > Cyprinidae > Tor > Tor tambroides. The sequence goes on from JAFVLL020028056.1 coordinate 9,577, forward strand.
ATTGTCTTCTCAAGATGTTAACTGATGGACTGGAGTGGTGGGGTGATTGTGCTGTTTTTATCAGATGATTGGACACAATGAAAAAAAAAAAAAACACTCCTTTCAAATGGCATTTCATGGACCTTTTGGGAAATTCTTATTTAATGCATTTTTTTATTTTGATATTTAAAGGGTTCACAGAAATCATTTAATTGTTTATTGTAAAGACTCTTCTCATGCTATGCTTTGTCACTTGTGCACAATGCACATTTCTTAAAATTAAGTGTTTTAATGTCACTATTGATGAGTATTGTATGATCTTTGAATAACCTCGGTCTTTAAATGCAAAATATTTAAAGTGTTCCTGAAGTATACTTGCAATAGTTCCACTTTAGCATAATCAATTATCCTTCAGTATATCTTTAGTTGGACTTCAGCACTACTTCCACACAACTAAAGTGCATTTAAGTACAAAATTAGTTGTTCCAACGTAGCAGACTTTAAGTACACCATTTTAGTATACTAAAAGTACAGTTGCAGGGTCTTTTATTAAGTACATAAATAAGAAAATGTATTTAGTATACTTACCACGAAACAAGTGCATTTCAAATACATTCAAGTTTTTTTGGGGTTTTTTTATAAATAGGGTGGAAATGTGACTTCATTTTTTGATTAGTCAGGCATGAGAAATAAAACAATAAATGAGATGCAAAGAAATATTCAAATGTTAATGATTTCAATCAGGTCAACAAGGAAGCACATTAATCAGACAAACACTGTCATTTCAAGTTAAATGAATATTTTAATAGACGCTGGGATATAACCATCCCCTCAGAAAAAAAGCGGGTTTACAGCTTTACAGTTAATGTAGAGTATGGAGTTTGTGGATTTGAAACGCATGATCTGATAAGACACAATAAGTGAGATGTACTGTCAGCCTCTGCTTTGTGTTGAGGTCCTGATCACAGGTCAGGCTTTAGTGATAATGACTGCTGTTGTATGCTGATCAATTATGGTCCATCTGATCTTCTTGCTGTCGTCCACGAACACCTAAAAGAAAAGCCAAAGTCAGATAAGCCAGCACTAACGTCACTGAGATCTTCCAAGCAGATCTGCGATCTGAGAGTTTGATTGAGTTCACGTTACCTTAATTGCAGCAGTACATGCGCACATCATTGAGAGCGGTGTCGTCTCCAGCTCCCTGTGGCTCTTCTACCCGTGTCTGGAGACCACAAATCCCTTTTCCTTCACATGTTTGACTCCAGTCGCCCAAACTGCCCCAGCCTGTGCCGTCACCCGCTAAAAACGCTTCACCGCATTTGAAACTGGAAGATGTTTGGGTGTAACAACATTGATAAAATATTTTGTTTCAATCAATATTAACAAAACAAGCTCTTGGAACCTGCAATTTGACTTGCTCACAAAAAAAAAAAAAAAAAAACACACAACACACACCCCACACACACAATTATGTGCCACATAATGAATTTAACACTTTAACATTTCAGTCATACTGTCATGTGTTTAGCTCTCATCTTTTCATGCGTTTATCAGCATTTTAATCCATATTGTACTTTAAATGTCCTGGGAACTATAGGTTCAAAAAGTTTTAGAAAACTGAGTTGGGGCCGAGTACCAAAACAAACTTGTAGCCAATCAGCAGTAAGGGGCGTGTCTGCTTGTGATGTGGAGGAGAGAGCGTTCAGTGAACAGCCGAGCCGAGCGACAGAAAGATAGAGATGGCGGATAAAAAACAAAAGACGAAAACGTCTGCAGAACGATAAGGCAAGAGGTAGGACCCGTGTAAATATCGAATCAGCTTTCCAGAGCTGGAGAGAACTCAGGGAGCGGAAGGCCTGCGATCGGACGCCGAGGTTGCTTTGTTTCTTCTCCATAGGTGAGTAACACCGTGTCTGCACCGGACGAGCCGCGCCGCAAAAGCTAAAGCCTGCCTACACTGGACGTGTGTATTTCAGTCGAGAATGTAGTTGTTTAAAACTCAAATCTGCGGTTTATTTATAAAAACAGCGCCTATTTGAAAATGTGCTTCTCCGATTTCGGAGACGTGA
>JAFVLL020028059.1:0-27332 GCA_021397915.2 Tor tambroides
ATTATATGGAAATGATATAGAGTTGCTAGAATATTCTTCACTTTTTTTTTTTTTTTTATTGTTCCACAGAAGTCAGTCAGTCAGTCACAAGCGTCTGGAGAGGCATGAGGCAGTTCAGTAAATGATCCATTTGCCCCTTGTCGTCTAATCTGATATGAGGCACATTCAAGGTTAACAGAAGATTAGAGCCTGACTTTGGACACCTCACGAGAACACTACAATCTGATTGTTTGTATATAATACACTCATGCTGTTATGTACTTTAAAATGGGTAAAAGGTCAAAAGAGTCTGCAGAATGAAATGCCTAATGATGAGCCGTCCACATAGTCACAACAAGAAGCCTCTCTCTTCACTTAGATCTGGCAGATGTGTAGCCTGTTCAACCTGTCCATGTCTATTTTATACATGTACACATATGCTGCTCCATGTACCGCAAGCCAAAGGTCTCTGATTTTTTCCAGCACTGACTCATTTACACATTCCCACTGCACTCCTGCTCTAGTCCTTCCCTCTACTCTATATAGCACTCTTTTTAAGTTAGAGGGTTGAATGGATGCTGGAAAGATCTAAGCCCTCCTTGAGACTTTTTTTTTCGTAATCTTCTCTACCAAAGCACTCTGATCACAGGCACTTCAGCCCTAAGCTGTCAAACAGCCCATCAGGGGCTCAACAATAAGGATTTTTTTTCCTATCCTGGCTTGGTTGGTCCACTAATTCAGATTTTTACTTGCCTTGCCAACATTTTCACACAAATAAGAAATATTTTTAGTAACATTTCTATGACGACTAGTTTAGATTTTTTAGGTCCACTAGTTCAGATTTTTACATGTCTTGCCAACATTTTCAAACAAATAACTAATATTTTTAGCACATTTTTTGGACTATCAATTTCACGTTTCTAACATAGTAATTGTTTAGTATATTAATGATAAAATATTTTATTATTTAGGGTTAATTCCCCAGTATGTCTAAATTCACCTGAATTCACCCTATAAACATTTTAAATAGACATAAAAAAGGATAGTTTAATAAACCTCATTGGTTCCCACGTATCAGGTAAACATATTTTTTGAGCTTCCACAATAACTTTTGAGTTTTGTTCTTGTGCAACAAGTACAGTTGAGCTTATATTTAATGAGCTCTATGAACCTTTTGAACTTTCAAAGTTCTGGTTGCACAGACTTTCAATAGAAGGAAAGAAATCTCTCAGGTTTCATTAAAAATATCTTAATTTGTATTTTGAAGATAATCAAAAAGTATTATTGGTTTGGAAAGACATGAAAACAAGATGCTGAAAAAAGTGAGATATAATGCAATCACCAAAGACGTCCCTCTGCATGAGTACAACTAACAATTTAAAAAAAAACTTTATATACGTCACTAATTCCTAATACATTAAATGTATTTTTTTTTTAATGGACAGCCCATTTTTAAACATTTAGACATGAGCTATAATATAATTTTATGACAGCTGTTTATAAACATACTTTTGCTGAAAAACAATGGTGCAAAAATGACTGATTTGTTGATAATGTAACTACTGTTTACTCTCTCAATTTTGACAAATTCTCATTAATTTTAGTTAGCTGGATGATTTTACCTTCGCATACTTTCATAAGCACAATTTGCAATAACATCCATAAAAATTTTTTAAAAAAACTGCATGTGGTCAATGAACCACATAAGATATAGTGGCGACAGCGGACTGGCCCGATAGGAAAAGTGACCATACAATGTTGAGCCCTGGTCCACAGACTTCACACAGAGCACGATCTAGACTTTCTAAATCATTGGGTGTGCGGATTTCCACAAAGATGATTCAGCCACCTTCATCGAGTGCACAGCATTAAAATAACAAGGTTCCCATCACCTAGGCAACCAGCATCTGCTTTCTAAATCTGTCCGCTCCCACCAACAGCATTTAAACAGATAAAGACACACAGCCTTTGCACAAAAAAATAACAGGTGTAAGAAGTCAATCGTAATTGTTACTACATGTGCAGCACTGATGACTAACACACAACATGTCGATCTTGATGACTAATGCAAAGCTTGTGTTTCAAACTGTCTATCGGTCTCTGTCTGCTCAACACATAAAAATGTAAATGATCACCACTGGCTCATACATGCCCAGGGGAAGCAATTATCCAATCAGAAATCTTCTGTGAGGAAAAGCAAAACAGATGAGTGTTAGAAGATCAGAGGATACTGAGTCAGCCGTGATGACTCACTGATTTGTTTCATTACTGACAGGAGAGTGTTGCAAAAGACTAAAGCAGCATGTATTAGGCTTCTTCTTGAACTGCTCCCAAAACCTTAGTCACGAAGCTGCAGAAAAGTTCCTCAACTTTGAAAGCTGTGGAAAAGTGAAGGTGCCTGAAGTGCATAAAACATTAATAGGCTCTGAATAACCATTATACACAGCAACTAGTGCAACGGACTGAAACGGTCATGCTTATTAAAGGGTTCGTTCATCCAAAAATGAAAACTGTCATCATTTACTCACTCACGTTATTCCAAAAACTATTTGATGAGCCATTGGCTTAAGGCAATAAGAAAGAATGATTAAATGTGATGAAAATGCTACTCACCAGGACAGAGTGCATGCCCATATAAATCCTGCTGATGCACACAAGGACACTCCAGAACAGAGCGATGCTCAGTCCAAACATGAACGGGTACTGTTAAACACAGAGAGGAAAGACTTGTGAGGAACTGCAGTTCAATAGGCAGTAAAGTCAATTCTTAAAATCAGTAAAAACCAGTGTTACAAACTAAAGCCAACACCATATTTACAAAAAAAAAAAAAACTGTTGGTAAAATAAACCTTAACTTAAATAAAATTGTATAAAAATGTAATGTATATTTTTTTTGGTTTAATCTGATGTACTAAAATAACTGAAATACTATGAAATACAATTATAAAATTCTATACAGACATATTTACAAGAGAAAATAAACACTGAAATGACAAAAAAAATAACATTACTACAACTTGAAAGTTGAACAACTAGAAAACAACTACAACTAGAAATTAAAGTATACTAAATTAACACTAGTTAAAACACATGGTTTACATTTTTACAGAGTACAAAACCCATAATATTATTTTAGAAATAAAATAAAAATAAATTATCCAATTCAAATTTCAAACAATGTACATTACTGTTTAAAACCTGTGGGTCATTAAGTTTTTTTTAAAGACATAAATACCTTAATTCAGCAAAGATGAAAGAAAATATTATGCAGCACATCTGTTTTCAACATTGTTGAATCTCTTGAGCAGAAAATCAGCATATTAGAATAATTTCTGAAGGATCATGTGTCACTGAAGGCTAGAGTAATGAAGCTGAAAATTCAGCTTAGACATCTGTGAAATATTACATTTTAAAATAGAGAAAGAGTCAATTTACATTGTAGTAATTTTTGACAATATTACTGTTTCTACTGTTTTTAAACAAATTAACGCAGCCTTGGTGAGCATAAGAGAAATTTTAAAATCTTACTGACCCAAAATATTGAATGGTAGTGTATGTATATCATAATCCAATATTTAGTCAAGTGGTATCCAAGAATGTAGTGTTTTTCATATCAAAGAGAAGGCTGAACCAACTGCTTACAGCAGGACTAAAAATTGTACAATAACTTACAATACACAATGATCAACCACAAATTAAGCAACAGCATCAGTACAGAGTGGGCCAGAGTGCCTTACGATTCCATCAAGGATTGAGACCACCAGGCACACTGTTAATGTAAGTTCATATGTTTGATGAATTCCTGAACATACTCTAATAATTTAGAGGCAGACCAAGTGCAGTTGCAAGAGACGTGGATCGAAGTAGCTGCTGATCTGCAGAAATGCCTCTGGATTTCTCATCATTCAGACAACAGATCTATTCGTTTTTGGCATTCAGCTGAACTTTCCTTCTGTCCTCATGCATTTATTCACTCCAGTAGTCTGGGCAATATACCAGTACCTCCCACAATCCCATCAACATTAACTTCTCTGTGTACAAGTTAAAAATTTGAGCTGACTTAACCTCACTGGACCTCACCGGTTCTCCAGCAACTTCCAAAATAAAGTGTCAATGCAAATTTTCAGTTTCCCTGAAAAAAATCTAGTTGCTAGTTCTTCCTTCTCCAATCTGTAGACTTGTTTGAATAAATCATCTACAGAAAATCAAGAGGCCAGGGCAATGGCGAAAGAAGAGGAAACAAGTTTGAGGCTATTGTTCCTAGTTTCCTGCTAAATTTAAGAGGATATGAACGCAAGAAAATAAACTATAGGGACTGAGTTCCGTTTTTCTGCACAAACAGCTGGATAAGACTTTCAATCTTCAGCAGGTACACAGCATTATCAGTCAGCTTCTGCTGACTTCAGAAAAAATAAGAAAGGACTTCTTATTCATTTTTCCCCAGCAGTTTTTCATGAGTATCTGTCAAAAGCAGAAGACTGAGAAAAGCTTTCTACAGAACTAGATCAGATCTCTGTTGTATATTATAGGTGTGTCAAAAAGAGTTATCATACGCAATAGCACAACTTCTGACTATATGCTAATTGTTGTTAAAAGTAATGATTTCTTTGACACCAACAAGCATATGATTCAGATAACCCAGCAGAGAAATCCATATTTATGAATAATACAGTGCACTGCACAAATCTTTAGTGGTTAAGTAACAAACTCTGCATATTTTGAGATTAATGTTCTGTCTGGAAATGCATTCACTGGGAACCTTGATTTCCAGATGAGTTAGTTCTAAAATAATATGGAAAAGTAAAACTATTTTCCAATGGATGCAACAGACTTAGGACAGATGAATTTTGAGATGTGAAAATCAATATTTGAGCACCAGTGGAATAATGCCCTTTTAAAGGAAGGGCAATCATTCTAGCATGCCAGCATTGAACTGGATGAACTTCGCACAGCACTGGCAAATGAAGTGAATTAGTATAGAATCTAAAAACATATCACTTCCCCTCAAGAGAAACAGCTTATTATTAGGACTGCAAGTCCTAGTCATCTTTCAAGTAAGTTTTGAGAACAAAGCATTAGGAATAAGCCTCAAATTTTATGCTTATTATGACACATACAAGTAGACAGTGCTTCATAATTAAATAGCTAAATGAACTAACATAAGTATATAAAGAATACAAAACCTTTACATTCTTGCCTGTTAAATGTTCAGGGTGTTTGCAGTCAATTAGATCTTGACTCAGGCAAAGTATTCTGCTGTTTCTTTGAAAATACATGGCAAGTGAATTAGGACATTAAAACAAAGATAAACTAATAAAACAAAAACAACAATCAATGAAAGCACAAAATCTTTTGGAATGAGATCATTACACATCTCTGATGCTATGAGCAGGTGAAGCATGATGCCAGAACACATCCTTATCCAAACCCCCTGTACCGAAACTGACAAATTCACAACTTAACTAATTATGTTGTTGTGTTAATTAGTTAACCATCAGTGCATTTTGGAGCATTTCTTTCATTATTTAATAACACTTTGTAAAGGAATTTGCTTTAGATAAATGAAACATCTAGGTAAACAATGAAATCTTCAAAGGCTGGGCATTTGGATATTATTAGCTTGCTTATGCATAATAACTGAAATGCTAAAGGTAGGTTGTTTTGATAATGAGGACAGTATTCAGAATGAACACAGCACACCTAATACAGCACAGCAAGTCTTAACATGTTAAACCTAACTTGTATCTTTTTCTACAATACTAGCACTTACTTTATTAGTAAGTCCAGTAGCCCTTTCCACTACTAACCATTCAGTTAGTTACTGGCACTGCTTCTTTTACTACTACTGCTTGTACCAATAGTGACAAGTAATTATTCCATTGTTACTGGTAACAAATTTCATGTTTGCTGGGACTGCATCATTGAAAATTGCAATATGGGAATCTGTGGTTCAGCTTTCATGTATTACAATTTTTGCTGTTATATTTCAACACCCCTGCACTATATCCAAAATCCTACTAATAGCAGGTTGTTACATACAATTACTTTTTACATGTCATACGTAAAGACTAGTCAGAATGGCTATTTCAATGGTCTTGTGGGTAGAGCGCCGACATGAAGCACCGTTGCACTACGGTCTTCCTGAGCTTGAATCCTGGCTCAAGGACCTTTCATGATCCTGTTCCCCTCTCTCTCTCCCACTTCGCTTCCTGTCTCATCTACACTGTCCTATAACAATAAAGGCAAAAAATGGCAAAAAAAAAAAAGGTGGCTACTTCAGAATTTAATTAAATCATACTAGTTTGCTTACAAATATTACATTTGAATTTAACTATACACTAGTTTCTAATAAAGTGTCTATTCAGCTGCCACTGGAAAAACTGGAATAGATCTCAGTAACTATTGGAATAGTTACTAGTAACTAGAAATAAGTACTAGTACCTAAATGTAAAATTACTAGAACAGGAATAGATAATAGCACCTGGAATACAGCTAGTTCACATCTACAGATCCACAAAATTCAATGGCCAAATTTGGTAACATTTTACAATAAGGTTTCATTTGATAACTACATTAGTTAGCACTGGACAACAATGGAATAATTTCTTTATTAATACATTATTAGTAGTTGTAGGCTATGTGTTAATATAACTTAAGGGACCATGGCTAACATAATAAATGATAACACTTTATTTTAAGGTGTCCTTGTTACATGTACTTACTATAATAATGACAAATTATGCATAATTACATGCAAGTAACCCTAATCCTAAACATATAGTTAGTATATGTAGCTAATTAATATTACTCAGTACTTAAATGTATAATTGCACTGTAAGAAGGACACCTTAAAATAAACTGTAACCCAATAAACTGTTGTATTATTTACATTTTTGACATTTTTATGCATTTAGCAGACAAAAGCGACTTACAGTGCATTCAGGCTATACATTTTTTTTTTCTTTATCAGTACGTGTGTTCCCTAGGAACTGAACCCACGACCTTTTGCGCTGCTAGGAACAACTAATAAACAACTTATTAAACAACAATTTTCAAAAAATTTAACAAAGATTAATAAACACCACAACAAATGTACATTTTAGGTCATGTAAGTTAATGCATCAACTAACGTTGTTACTTCTCACTCTTTGGACAGTGACTAATAGTTAAAGGTGCCGTTGGAGATCTCGGAAAATGCTAACTTTAGCCTGATAGCACTGAAAGCGAATGTCCCACCCTCCCTGCAATCGCCGTCCAAAGCCACGCCCCCTGAACACACATACGCTCAGAGAGCGGAATACCAGAGACAACATTAAATTACTACAATAGAAGCTACATCAAAGGGTCAGTTCAAAGCAAGCATGAGAGAACGATGTTGCATTAAAGTGTGCTAGACATCGTGAATTTAAATGGTATTTATTTACAGGATGTGATATTATGTCACACTTCTCTAGTAAGTTTCGTCTGTGTGTGAAGATGCTGCGCAAGCAATCACGTGAATGAATGTTCCAAAGTGAAGTAAACTTCAACGGATTTTCCCCTGATCAGGGAGTAGGGAGTAATGAATACCACTGTAGAGAGCATGTCAATCGGAACACATGCACGTAGCTCTCTTCTAACCAGCTGGTTATCTGATTCAGGTGTGTTAACTAAGCGAGACATGCAAAATATGCAGAGCGGGGGGCGCGAGGACTGGAATTGGGAACCGCTGGGCTACATCATGTGTCATTCACCGGTCAGAAAACTTTATAGCACAGTTAGTAAAAGTACTACAATACCAGGAAGGAAGATTGGGTTGTTGATGTTTGCCTGCCATTCTTGCTCTCTCTGCACAGCGTGCGTGAACGCGCCGATGACGTATCGTGTCTGCGCGAACAGGGTGTGCAGAGGTATGCAAATACATGCGTTGACAGGCAGGTAGGAAAGCCAATTAAAACGCTCGGACCGAGCGTTTTGATTGGACGGACATTTCTTGGTCCTACACCTTCCACAGAATATATAAATACAGATAAATACATTTAGACCACTTAACTTAATGATTGCTATCAGGATGTGAAGAGACTTTCAACCAGAATAACAAAAAATGTTTCTGAAGACAATCACCTATGATACCTTTAAGGAATAAGTACTAGTATTTAATGACTTGAGTGCTACTGGCTAATTGAAAAGATACTAATCACTCTAGGAGTAAGTGCTAATGCATAGCTTCTAATGTAAAAATAATTGCTTGTTAGTTCAAGGGGGAAAAAACATTGCTAAGAATAGACCAACAGAATACTGTCAACTTGCCTCACGTAGGTACGATTATCGATTGGTTTTGTGTGTGAAACAGCTGAAGAGTGCATCATACCTGCCACCGGCTGCATGTGAGCAGGAACAGACAGAAGGGCAGCGCGGTGCCGGACATGGCGTGTGTGGAGGGCATGCTGTACTCCGTGTTGTAGAAAACCTCCACTTTGACCACAGGAGGAGAGGCGGGACGGGTCCAGCGGACCACATCTTTCGTGGACTGGCCGAGGAACAGCACCCAGGCCCACACCACGATCAGCTGCCGGCTCACATAGGGGTCGACGTTCCACATCAAGAAGGGGAAGAACACGATGAAGAACATCTCGTTGCCGAGCTCGGTACCGACGGTGAAGAGATAGAAGAGAAGCCTGTTCTCGATGATGAACTCCTGGCCAACATCACCGGTCAATGAGTTCCTGCGTAACGGCTTCACTGTGCCTTTGGAGTCCTTCTCCGCGTCTTGCCCCGAGGGTCCGTTAGCGGAACATTCGTCCTGTTCAACATTTTCAACAACATTTAAACTTTTTCTCAGCCTTTGGCCCGGAAGTCCGTGTGCTGAGTCTCCACCAGCCGCGCATTGCCCCACGCAAGCACCGTTGACCCCAAGCGTCTCGCCAGCCTCGGCCGGTTTTTTAGGAAACGTCCCGCGGACGCCGCAGAGCTGCTGGAATCTGGCGACATGGCAGGGATCCTGTAGGTATCGACAAAGGCAAACGAATCTGTGGAGCGCGTCGCTTGCCATGGTGAAAAAGGGTTGGATCAGTATCCCACGCGCTGCTCTCGAGAGGCTGTAAACACCAGCGCGTGCAAAGCTGCACCGAACAATGGCTGGTTATATTGTACGGCGCATAGCTATACAATCCTCGAGTCTTCAAAGCACAGGAGACAGTGGTAAAATAGAGTGGCTATTTGACTGGGAGCTAGGAAGTACCCTTCCGTTATTAAGCAGGGAGGGCGACAGATGAGGCATGTACGTAGCTGAAGGCGGGGACGCGCACTGGCAGTGACGCACAGTAGGTCCCCGTCTTTCTCAGTTATGGTCTGCAGGGGATTTTTTTTTAATATTCACTAATGAAATACAGTAACTAGCATGAAACAGGAGGATCAGAAAATAGGCAGCGCTTAGCGCTTTATAAAGAATGATGAGTTCGGAAAATAAATCTTCCTCAGTTATTCACTGTGCATAGAAAATTCAATGGCTATTACCATTTTTATTTCATTTTCCAGCGTAAATTATCATGCAGGACGCTTCTGAAGCAGCTCGTTGATGTCGATTTCACGTAGTACCTGTTACTTTTCTCCGCGCTGGTTAGGCTTCACCAATCACAGTCATTTGTAAGTAGTGGATGAGAATTTATAAAAAATCATTTCAAAGGAGTTGCTGAGTATTTCTGTTTGTACGAATAAATGCACAAATACTCGGAAATAACTCGGTTAAGTCATACGTTTGATAATATGTCTCCAAGACAAAACCTCACGAGATTTATGCGACCCAGTTGAGTTTTCAGTGGAGTAAGCAGTCGCGCGCCACCTAAAGGTAAACTAAATATTTTGGTAATTATTGTAAAAATGTTAACCTGTGCAATTGTATAATTTTAAAAAGAAAACGATTTATAAATGAATATAGCATAAAAATTACATAAACTTTATGGCTCATGAGTAGATAGGATCTTTTGTCTCAAGAAACACCTCATGACAACTTTGAAATTTTTAAAGCTTGTTATATTCTATCTTTTAACGTGTGTGTGTGTAGCAGTATAAAATTGAAACTTCAAGTACCTTAAAGCAAGAAACTGATGTATGAACAGAAAAGCAATATAAACGGAAAATTACTTAAACCTGACGTTAAATGGGTTTATTCGGCTCATGAAATACCTCATTATGAAGACAAAAAAGGGACAGGAAAATGGGGGGGGGGACAGCACAATCTGATTACGTTTCTGTAAAATATAGCCAACTAAAAAAAATATTAATATGCAGAATTTGTCATTTAGCCCTAGTTATAACATTTTTGTATACACAGTTTTTCTATGTCGAGGGTAGGATGACACTGGTACAACTGAATCTCATGGGTTTTTATATAGACTTGACAAAGCCCACAAAAAGGAACACTATATCAAGACTGGAATCAGGGCTTTCTCATGGTGATTACAACAGTGCTAGGACAATGTGGAGCACACCGAAGGACACAGAGGGACCTTTGTGGTAGGATGAAAAGGGTTCTCCTTACTACAGGATTTCAATTACACTGTGGGGCTATCATAGGTTATGTCATACTTGTAGTTATTGTGGAAAAGAGTGGGGTCAGTGCTTTTAAAAAAAAAAAAAACCTCGGTGACATTGTACACGTCTCCACTAGAGGGAGACTTTGCATGGCTTTTCATTTTCTAGTGGCATTTATCAGTTTATTTAAAAAAAAATAAAAAAAATAAAAATAAAAAAGGTTTTTAATGATTTGGCCAAAGCAATGTAACACCACTAATGCTTTCTGAAAACAAACACCCTTAACCTAAATCTGGTGAATTCTTGAACTAAATCTAAAAATCGAAGCTTTCCCTATATGAAAAATATAACAGCCTAAGCAAAGCAGAATCAAACTAGAAACCCAACAGCAGGATGGTAGGATCTCATTTTATTATTCATTTTTGTCCAAACCAAAACATAACCAATGCTTTCACATTCAAGTGTTCATATTATTAAATAAAACACTGTGGATTACATAACGCAATGTCAACTGACACAAATTAATGACTCTGTTCAGAGCTATATAATTATTTCACCACTTGAATCTTCTAACGTCTTTACGTTTCACTGAAAGTAAAAAAATATTATTATTATTATTATTATTATTAGTTGTTGTTTTTTTATTTTGATTAATGGAGCTATACACTTACAGGCAGTCTTGTCTTCCTCCATCACACTCAGAAGCCATTCCTGTGTTTGTTCTGGCTTGCCTTTTTAAGACAAAAGTGAAAACAAAATATCACACCAGCACCAAATTTTGACCCATATGTTTTCAAAAGCTGTTTTATGTCTAAAAAAGGGGTTTAGCCAATTCTGACTTGGTTTGCCGAAGTTTTGCCAGGTTCTGGTCCTGAGGGATGGGGGTCTCTTTTTCTGACTAAACAGGGCTTGATCAGTCCCAGAGCCTGATGTGACCATCTCAACCTGTCTGTGGCGCCTAGATTTCGTTCCCTTTACACCATGTCCCAGAGCCATGTGAAGGGAAAAACAAACCATTTTCGGCTTGACCTTTTTTTAAACGAGGTAACTGTACATGGGTATAAATGTATGCAGATGATAAACATATCTGTATCCTAAAAATGCGGAGCAATTACTTTGAGTACCATCCTCAAATACTGAACCCACTATGTAAACCATGTTTACAGAACTTAAGCAACACGCATAGCAGCATTTGCTGCAAGAATTTCAAACCTTTGACACATGACCATATGATTTGGACTTGATGGCAGCAAGCGTGTCAGCTCTACTGGAGGACTGCGGAAACAACGCCAGTAGTCTTTATTAAATTCAGACGCCAAAACTTTAATAACCATATGAAATTTCTTTACTATGAAAGCTTGTTTCAAGTGGGAAAAAAGTCTGAATTGTAACAAAGTCGTAGTTACCTTTTATTCTGTACCAGAAAAAATAAAAAATAAAAACACACCTGTGAGATGTTAACTTAGAATTTTGAGGGGTGGGGAAACAGAATTCTGAGTTTCTCTCACAGTTCTGAGGGAAAAAAGGCCAAATTGCAAGATACAAATTCAGAACTGAGAGGAAAAAGATCAGAACTGTGAGAAGAAAAGTCACAATTTTTATTAACAAGGTTCAAGGAAACAAGGTTTCATATTTTACTGTGGAAAGTTTCTGGTGGGGTTTAACGCACCTCAGATTTCTGAGTGGTTTCCTTCTTTGAGTTTTTATCCTTTTCAGCCTGAGTATAAATGTAATTATGTATAATGCATACTAGTAAGAAAGTCATACAAACTGAAAATAGTCAATGCATAATACTACAGTTCATCAACTTACTGCAATTTTGTCCTGCCACTGTTGGTAATCAAAAGCACATTTCTGAACTAAATGTGTCAGGTTAAGCAGCATCACTCCAGATGATGTTGGCACTGATGATTTCCTTTGTCTCTCATAATGTCCATGCACATTTGCAATCTCCTGCATTTAAAAAAAAAACATCATCCATTAATTTCAAATGATCTATATTTCAAGAAAGAATATGCTGTGAGAACTGTGTAAAATAGGTAATAAATTCTACAATAAAAACATTTCGCTATAGTAAATACTCACTTCTAGCATTTCAGTGGAAGCGAGTCCGGCCACTCTGTCCTTGTGGTTCCGAAACTCTTCGTTCACATTATGCTGAACGCGTTCACTCGCTTCAAATGTTAGCTGCAAGTCAGTCACATTTGGAGCCTTTTAGATGCTTTTGGAAGATATAGCCTCTCACCCCAAAACACAATAGCAGAGGTAGAATCTGCTGACCTTCTTGGGCATGGCAGTGAAACAAAAGGCCTTAGATGATAAAAGGCTTTTAAAGATGTAAACAACATGATGCTGGCAACTTGTTGCATCCGTGATAAGCTTCTGAACATCGTACCAGTCCTTCAGAGCAATCCTGATCTGAGTAAATCACATACACTCAATTGTACGTTTCTCATATTTAGAAACAATTTGCATGAAAAGCTGAATAATTGGACTTGACTGAAAAGAGAGTGAGAACACAGAAACAGATCACCTTTTCCTTAGGCCAAATTAGTTGTGTATTGTAAAGGCCATAGATCATATACAGGCCTCCCACCCGAATTTGAAAACTGTATGGGGGCAGAATGTATCTGTAGGCTATGGTGAATGTAAGCTGGGTGAAGGATCTCTTCTCATGGTCAGACTGAGTTCCACTGTTGGGAAAAAGAGATGAGAGCAATTGAAATACAAGACTCATATAACCGTAATTTACACTAAAGCTCCAAAAATATATGCTTCATGTTTACTTTATGAGAACACACTAAAAATGTGAAAACATATTGTTTGAAATCTGTATTTTTTTTTTCTTCAGAAATAAAAGGTATTGTGCAGAATGTCTATGCTGCTCTTTTGCATACAATAAAAGTGAATGGGAACTGCGACTTTCAAACTCCAAAAATGGAAAAAGCTCCCTAAAATATTCCATTGACAAGTGACTTCACATGTCAAATCAGTAGAGTAACTAAACTTAAGTACTGCAGACGGAATCAGCCTGATCTAGTTATACAGTTCAGTATACTGACTATAGCTCAGCCAAAGCTGAAAATTCTGTCATCATTTACTCACCCTCATATCATTCCAAACCTGTATGTCTTTCCTTCCTCTGTGGAACATAAAAGATATTTTGAGAAATACCTCAGTGTTTTATTTTCTGTCTATGAAATGGAAGTCAGTGGTAATCAACATACCAACATGTTTCTAAATAACTGTGTTTTTCAGGAGACAGAAAGCCATACAGGTTTGAAACGATCTGAGGGTTAGTAGGACTAAATGATGACAGAATCTTTATTTTTGGGTGAACCATCCCCGTTCCTCTGACAAAGCTATTATATGACAGTCTGGGTTAATGAAAAGTCATTATGCTAAATTATAAATAATAATTATAAAACGGAGAACAACAATAGCATTATAAGCTTTTGTAACAAGACTAGGATGAGTAAATGACAATTTTCATTTTGGGGTAAACTATTAAGTGTGGTAAGCATCTTAAAACCATTATTGTACCTGTGCATATAACTGAGGAATCTAATGTGAAGTGACTACATTCAAATATACAACTGCACGTCTGATAAGCTGGTATTTATAAGCAAAATCTTTTTATTTCCCCCAACTACTATAAATGTAGTAGTGCAACGCTGTAAAAGTGTGACTTACAAAAACACACTAGAGAAGTCCATCTCCCTCCAGATAGCAGAAAACTCCTCATACCGAACCGACTCGGTTTGCTGGAAGCGGCCCAGAAGCTCCTCACAGTCGCTTTTGAACGGAGCCCAGTAATATTCACACAGCTTCTCTACACGACGACACACTCACATGAGAACCCAGCACTGATGTCAAGCAACCATATCTAAAATTATATTTACAGTAACTTACTTCGCGACATCACCTCAAGGCATCGATGTTTTCTGTTAACAGTCCTCTATCACACTTTGAATCGTGATTGCCTGTGCACCTGTGCGCGTGCTGATTTAACGAACTAGCAGGTGTTGTGTGTGTGTGTGAGCTCGGATGTAACGTGGCCAAAACCTGCATCTGCAAAATATTTTGATATAAAAACGTTCATATAAAAAGACACTCATGGAATTAAACATGCACATGAAGTCATGTGATGTAACAGCAGTGTTGCATTACGCATACTGATAATTAAAATGTTTACTGTAACTTGTACAATGTATATGTTGCACGTTCTGTAGGCAGTGTAAATTACACAGTATTATTTTTGTCCACTTGAAGATGGAATTAGTTGATGAAATAAAGATGTGAATGAAAATAAAATTGTGTGTTCAGAAGACTTATGAATGCAGATGTGTGTGTGTATGGAGGTACTGCCCCCTGTTGTCAGTATAGGAATAGAAAACAGTATATATATTATAATTTATATATATAATAGTACAGGTGCATCTCAAAAAAATAGAATATCGTGAAAAAATTCTGTTTGTGTGACTTATTTCAAAAAGTGAAACTTTCATATATTCTAGATTCATTATGTAAAGTAAAACATTTCAAAAGTTTTTTGTTTTAATTTTGATTATTAGAGCTTACAGCTCATGAAAGTCCAAAATCCAGTATCTCAAAATATTAGAATATTTACATTCAGTATATTCTACAGTATACATTCCTGTATCTCTTGTTCTTTGAAACCACAATAATGGGGAAGACTGCTGACTTGGCAATGGTCCAGAAGACAGTCATTGACACCCTCCACAAAGAGGGTAAGTCACAGAAGGTCATTACTGAAAGGGGTGGCTGTTCACAGAGTGCTGTATCAAAGCATATTAAATGCAAAGTTGACTGGAAGGAAGAAATTAGGTAGGAAAAGGTGCACAAGCAACAGGGATGACCGCAAGCTTGAGAATACTGTCAAGCAAAGCCGATTCAAACACTTGGGAGAGCTTCACAAGGAGTGGACTGAAGCTGGAGTCAGTCCATCAAGAGTCACCACGCTCAGACGTCTTCATGAAAAGGGCTACCAAGTCACTTCTGAAACAGAAACAACATCAGAAGCATCTTACCTGGGCTAAGGAGAAAAAGAACAGGACTGTTGCTCAGTGGTCCAAAGTCCAGATAAAAGTAAAAAAATGCATTTCATTTGGAAAACAAGATCTGGAGGAAGACTGGAAAAGCACAGAATCCAAGCTGCTTGAAGTCCAGCGTGAAGTTTACGAAGTCAGTGATGATTTGGGGTGCCGTGATGTCTGCTGCTGTTGGTCCATTGTGTTTTATCAAGTCCAAAGTCAATGTAGCCATCTACCAGGAGATTTTGGAGCACTTCATGCTTCCATCTGCTGACAAGCTTTATATGGAGATGCTGGTTTTCCTTTTTCCAGCAGGACTTTAGCACTCTGTCCACTATGCCAAAACCACTTCAAGTGGTTTGCTGCCCAAGGATATCATCAGCACTTGATTGGCCAGTCAACATGCCTGACCTGAACCCAATATGGAATCTATGGGATATTTTCAAGAGAAAGATGAGAAACAGTCGATCCAACAATACAGACGAGCTGAAGGCTCAATAGTGCCTCAGCAGTGCCACAGGCTGATCGCTTCCATGCCACACCTCACTGATGCTGGAATTTGTGCTAAAGGATAAATAAACATACTTTAAAGAACTTGAACTTTTCTGTTTTTTAAATCCTTTTTTTGATTGATCTTAGGAAATATTCTAATATTTTGAGATACTGGACTTTTGACTTTCATGAGCTGTAAGCTCTAATCATCAAAATTAAAACAAAAAACCTTTTGAAATATTTTACTTTACATGTAATGAATCTAGAATATATGAAAGTTTCACTTTTTCACAATATTCAAATTTTTTGAGATGCATATGTGTGTGTGTGTGTGTGTGTGTGTGTGTGTGTGTGTGTGTTAATATATATAAATAATGATTTTGTTCCAGTCCTGAATCCTGAACAGAAGTTTTGTGAACTTAAATTCCAAGCAGGAATTCAAAAACATGTAAACCATTTTTTTGTCAGTATGAATTTTTAATAATAACAATTATAATAACAACAACAACAACAACAATACCTTAAGACCATCCTTGTAGTGAATCCCTTTATACACAGAGGTAAATCCTCCTTCACTCAGCTTGTCTTCCCACCACAGCTCTTCTGCAAAAAAGGGGATAGAGGGCCATCTCCAAACCCTCTTTCTTTTCAATAATAATAATAATTTGTTACATTTATATAGCGCTTTTCTGGGTACTCAAAGCGCTTTACATTGTGAGGGGGATCTTCTCAACCACCACCAGTGTGCAGCATCCACCTGGATGATGCGACGGTAGCCATAGTGCGCCAGAACGCCCACCACACACCAGCTTATTGGTGGAGAGGAGACAGAGTGATGAAGCCAATCAGTGTATGGGGATGATTAGGAGGCCATGATGGTCAGAGGCCAATGGGCGAATTTGGCCAGGATGCCGTGGCTACACTCTACTTTTTCGAAGGACATCCTAGGATTTTTTAATGACCACAGAGTATTTGTGACCTCGGTTTAACGTCTCATCCAAAGGACGGTGCTTTTTACAGTATAGTGTCCCCGTCACTATACTGGGGTGTTAGGACCCACACAGATCACAGGGTGAGCACCCCCTGCTGGCCTCACTAACACCTCTTCCAGCAGCAACCTAGTTTTCCCAGGAGGTCTCCCATCCCGGTACTGACCAGGCTCAACCCTGCTAAGCTTCAGTGGGCAACCGGTCTTGGGCTACAGCAGGGGTGGGGAACGTTGATCCTGGAGGGCCGGTGTCCCTGCAGAGTTTAGCTCCAACCCTAATCAAACACACCTGAACCAGCTAATCAAGGTCTTCAGGATGCAGTTAGGTATTTTTTTTCCAGGGTTTTTCAGGGTTGGAGCTAAACTCTGCAGGAGAGTGGCCCTCCAGGATCAGCGTTCCCCACCCCTGGGCTACAGGGTGATATGGCTGCTGCTTTCGCCTCTTTTCTCCCATCATCTACCCCACCAGCCACAGCAGGCTTCTCATCAACCTGATGAGGATGTTCCTCCTCCATGATTTTGTTTTAATATATGCATTTTTATGCATGAAAATTATTCTAGATTTGTTATAAGCAGGGTTGTTGTTTTTTCTTTTTTTTTCTAATCGGATAGGCCTACTGAACATACAGATGCCTTGTGCAGAGGCCTGTTTATTTTGGGTGCTATATAGGTGCAAAACTGCATTGTACAAAACTTATCCATGTCGTGCCGGAACGTCATTCAGTATAAAGGCAATAAACCACTCGTATTATTATAATCTAAAAAAAAGGTGCTTTCATGTGTTTGAGTGATGTTTTTTAACCGGTTCACTGATACAAACCATAAAAGAAAACAGGTTGTGAAAATGAAGTTCAAAACACAAGTTTTAAGAAATGCAATCTCTATATTCACGTCGATTTTATGAATATTTGAAAAACGCTTATACCATTTTTAACAGAAATTGACTGATGACTCTAAAGTAACATATCACTATATTTAAGTAATGCATATAAATGCTTTTCTTGGGGTTTTCTGTGTTTTTTACAATGGCTTACAGCATTTTTAAAATTGTATTTTATAATAAAATAAACCTTTTTCGTTCTTTTAAAAAACACAAAGAATAACTTTATATTTTAAAACAAAGCTGCTTCAGTGCTTATTTTTCAATTAAATTTTAATTAAAATTACACCAAACTATGTTCCCAATAACTTTTCCACCAAAAATTTCAGCCTTTCTTTACAATGTCCAGACAGTTGAACCTTTACTTTATTTCAGATATTGAAAGAAAGTTCATCATGGAAGTGTATTGTCACTATATCTGAAATGCAATTTAATGTACTCCTGAATAACTTAAAGGGGTCCTATTATGCTCTTTTACAGAGTCTTAATTTTGTTTTGGGGGTGTACTAGAACATGCTGTCATGCTTGGTGGTTCGAAAATCGCATTATGTTTCACATAATTTACATTATTACAATACCTTTCTCCCCAGCCTGGCACAAACGGCTCGATTAGTTCTGGGTTTGATGAAAGCCCGCCTTCCGAAAAACGAAATGTGTTGTGATTGGTTAGCTGTCCCAGTGCGTTGTGATTGGAGAACAGCTACGGCGTTACAGTATTGCCCCGCCCTTTGCCAAAACATCAAGTTCATCAATATTGCCATATCAATTCAGACCCCGAGAATATTGAACAAGAGGATCGCACAGAACCTTTGCACGCACGGATATTGCAAGACATATTAAAGTGGTAATGTTATTGTTGTTGTTGTTTTTGGTTACGTTTTAGATAGGATGTCAACAACAGCTTAAAAATAACTGCATTGACTATGTACAGATAAGTGCAACGGTAATATGCATTATGTTTATTGTTCTTTAATTCTAACATTATAACATGAATTGTACTGAAACTGTTATACAGTTGAATTTATTTATACCATAGTCCCACAGAGTTGCACTATTTGTGGCGGCATACATATGCAAATGAATTCTCTGCCAGCGGGAGGCGCTGTTGGAGTGGGAGAGCTCGAGGTTTCACCGGTAACGCTGTACACAAACCAGAGCTCCGCTCACAAACGCTGCTTTATCAGACATTACATACAAGATGAAATGAAAATGACATCCACAATTTTCTGATAACAGTTGGTTTCCATCAGAAATACAGTGATATAAAAACACCGCACCGGGTTTCGATTTTGAAACGTGCAGCGCTCAACCAAGCCTTCTCCACACCCCCAACCATTCAAATTTCCTTAGGTGGGATTTACAATTTGTGATGTCACAAATACAGGAAAACAACTTTGTAGTCCAAGGAGCCGTTCGCTGTAGTTCTTGAAAAGGGATTTTTTTAAAAACGAAATATCTCCCTTTGGAGTGGACTTTGAGATTTGTAACTTTGTAGATCGTTTTATGCCCAAACATACACACTACACCCTGACTAAAATTCAAAAAGTGAAAAAGCATAATAGGACCCCTTTAATAGATCCAGATAAAAAAAAATAAAGTGTCACGTCAATTGAAACATACATCACAAAATTCTGGTCCACAATTGTCTTTTACTGATTAAGCAATAAACAAAACATTTAGTGTTAAGAATAAAGGAGAAGACTGGAGACTGCAGAGATAAATGAAGATTACAATAACAAAGAAAAATGTCTTTCCTACTGAAAAACGAGACAAAAGGTCATAAAATACTTGCAGGACTTTGACATTCATCTGAAAGCATGATGAAAACAAATATTGTCTTACTTAAAATTAAGCATTCATGTTCTAATGCCAATATAAATACTTGTAAAACTGGGATATAAATGATATAATCAGCTCTGCATGATCTAAAACCACTCATGAAGCAGAAAAAGAAAATGGTTACCAGCTATGACATCTCACAAACATGAATTACCTTAAGCATCTACCACAAAGAGAACAGAAAAAAAAAACACTAAAAATATAAAAATCTATTGCATAATTAAACTATAAATCTGTTTTAACCTCTTTCAGACAAAAACCATCATGAGACCACCACAGCATGATTTTAAATTCCCTTTTTTGCACAACCTCCATCATTACTTTCAATGGCTCTTTTACAATTCATCTGTGCTGTTCAAGAGAAAACTGTAAGCAAATAAGAAAGCAACACTCACAAACATCCAACAGCGTTTTACTATTGAGCCTATGAGTGCACACAAAGAACTCACGTAACCGCTACACAACAAAACTCAGAAGAGAAGAGAAGAGAAAAAATAAATTGTTCAATCTTTCATTAAAAGTACATATTCGTAAAAATGGTTTCGTATATTGCATGGACTGCTGGTATTCTGTCTTAAGAAAATAGATTATTGTGCGACTGTAGCTACAATACACACGCTTTAGGGAGGGGCATAAAACACAATGGAGGGTTTTTAGGTCAAATTGGGGAATCCAGAGGGAGTGTGGGAGATTGTACGCATCAGCATCTGTGCGTCAGAGTGCGTTTCACGTTAAGGCTCTTAACTCTTGTCTGGTTGATGCCACTGTTAAGTTACATTACGCTCCTCTGTCTCCAGGCTCTCTACACACTGGGATGGATGGACTCCCTCTGGGCTCACTGGTGAGATCAATGGAAGGTGCAGGTCATCTAGTACATTTTTAAAACACTGGGGCTTATAGAGAATATTAGGGCTTGGAATAAAAGGAGACAAGTGGAGGCAGATTTCAGGGATCGGGTGGGCAGGCAGGGATCAAGGGGCAAGAGAGAGGGATGCAGTGTCCGGAATTGCTAAACACAGCAAAGCTCAGTTGACTTGGTCCAGAGCACGCAGGAGCTCCTCTCCCTGCAGCAGATGATGGCGGTCCTGCACGGGAGCGTTGACTTCGCAGTCGTAACGTGTTAGCTGAGGCAGCCCGCTGCTGTTCTCTAAAGAACTGCACAACAGACGACTGGCCACATCTGCAGAATCAGAGGGGAAAAACAAACTGAGTTACAGACAACTGTATCTACATGCTTAGGATAGAACTCTAAAAATGCCAAGTGGTGTTGCCATCAGGTGAAAAGTACTAAAATATTTCTCTTTACACTTCACATCTATTTAAATAATTGACTTTTCTTTGGGCTTCCTACATTTCTAACAACGGTTTGCATTTAAAAATCAATAAAATACATGGTATAGTGATGATGATGGTCTTGTCACTCACCAGAGGGCAGTATGAGAATGGTTTTGTTTCCTCCAAGCAAACTCGATCCTTTAACCTCTAAAACCTTCGCCCTCTTTCCAGGCTCTATAGCACTGTCCACACTCTGAAGCAAAGCACTCTGCAGGAAATTGGAGAGTGGCCATTAGTCTTAGAGTTACATGGAAAACAAATCTTCAAGTTTCAATTCATATGATGTTTCTCAAGGTTTTTGTTTTTCTTTCAATTATTTATCAGCAATGTTTTCAAAACAAATTTATGCAAAACAATTAACATTAAGTAATAAAAACAATTAAATAATTTATATAATTAAAAAACAATAACATTAATCTGAACAATATTATTATCGTTTTTTTTTTTTAAATATTAACATAAATTTGGTCATAGATTACGCACTTTTACTTAATCTTTGCATAAAATCTATTTTCATACTGACCAGTCCAACAGCCTCAGAAAGTGATGTCACTTCCTCCAGCTTCCTCTTACGTTGGGCGTTCTGGATAGCTAACATCTTTGGAGACAGCTCTCTGGGAAATTGGAGCAACAAACACAAAATCAGATAATCTACTAGTACTGACATCTAAAGGAAGTCCAAATCCCAGCTCTATGGTCATGACAGAACTGTTTTTGGCTCGATTCTAATCTACTTGCAGTTTAATACTGATCAGCTATCCGATCCCTCTGCTAAAGAATTGATCCGATTGAGATTGCCAGCAGGAAGACATGCCAGTGAGAGCTTTACCTGTTGCTGCTCTGTGGGTTGGGGGACCGAGCAGGGGAAACGTCCCGAGTGCCGCTGAAGGGTGAGACTGGGGCATTGCAGACCTCTTGCAGCAGGTGCAGGGGCGAAGGGGCCCGAGATGACGGCTCCTGCTTCACTGTGCTGCTGGAGGAAGAGGCTGGAGACGCAGGGGAGGGTAAGGGCTGGAACAGGGAGCTCATGGCTGACACAGAGTGAGGGCCAGATGGGAGCGGATCCAGTGGAGAGGGGATGCGGAGCTGGAAGTCGTCATCCATGGGGATGTATGGGGCCAGCATCTCTAGGTCGAGATCCTCCATGGCCTAGAGTTTGCAGATATATGTCTTGTGAAGTTTATGCAATGCAGTAATGACCACAGAGAGAGATATTTCAGATGCAGGGTTACCTGGGAGCTAAAAGGGGTCTTTGCCTCGGTATCAATAGCAAACAGTTTCTCAACCAGGTCCAGTTTGAATTCTGAACTGATGTCTGAGTCTACTTGGAAACAGTAGTCCATTGGGCTGTTGGGCTAAGAAAAAAAAAAACCCACACACACTTGAACCAAGTCTTTGAGACACACGGGATCTCATTAACCATTAAAAATGAGCAATCTTTTAAAATGACTAAGAATAGCATCTAAAAAAAGCAAGTGTTTGAGTTTTACCCCCGAGGAGCCCAGCCCAGATGTGGAAGGTGTGTTTGTGGAGTCTGGACCAAGATCAGAGGCAGAGCTGAAAGGGAAGTCCTCCGCTCCAGTCTCTAGTTTGGTCAGAACTGGGGTGGAGTCACTGGGCGTCAGAGGAGACAGACTGATGGGCAGCTTCTCGCTGCTGGAGGGCAGCATGACATCATTGTAGAGGGGCACCTCCTTCAGCAGCTGCATGTCAGAATCTGGAGGAAATTAAATACTGTTAAATTATTATTGGTAACACACCAGGTACTGTGTGTATATTTATACATTTTATTTCTAAAACTAAGATTTCATAAATCCATATTTCTCAGTCTCAGAGGATTAGTGAATGCCTTGAATATGTTTTAAGTCTACATAAGATTACAAAGTTGCAGAGGGATTGCAATATTATATTAAGGTACACTCAAACGTTTTGGGGCCAGTAAGAATTTCTTTTTTGAGGAGTTGGGGGAACAATTTAATATTTTTGTTTAGCAAGGGTGCATTATATTGATCAAAAGTGACAGTAAAACTTTTACATTGTTACTAAAGATTTCTATTTCAAATAAATGCTGTTCATCTGAACTTATTATTCAAAGAATCCTAAATTCAAATAATTTCTGAAGGATCGTGTGACACTGAAGACTGAAGCTGAAAATTCAGCTTTGCTATCACAGAAATAAATTACATTTTGAAATATATTAAAATATGAAACAATATTTTGCAACATTACTGATTTTACTGTATTTTTGAATAAATACATGCAGCCTTGGTGAGCATAAGAGACTTTTTTTTTTTGATAAACATTACAAAAATCTTACCAACCCCAAACTTTTGAACGGAAGTGTATGAGCTGTCGGTCGCTAGTAGATGTTCTTCTTCAGCTTCTGGTTGCCTTACATTACTGGTGGGCTGCACAACGAGCCAAAGCTATTGAACTCTGCTGCTGTTAAAAATGTCATTTTATTTTGACAATTACACTTTTTCACCACTAAAAATGAACACTGTGGAGGGGAAGCGTTCAAGTAAGTAGCAGGAATATCTTCTGTGATTAAACAAGATGAGAATAATGAGAATGAGAATAAATAATATGCTCTTTGCTCATGTCACCTCAGACTGTCAGCTCTCATTTCTCATTTCATTTGCTGCAAGTCACGGTCAAAGTGAGCAAATCTTAATCTGTTCCATTTAGGCATGTAACCATCCTTAAAGGAAGCACCTGAGTTGTTGAAGTCCAGAGAGATGATGGTGTCTCCTGCAGCAGGTGCCAACACAGTGAGAGCCTCAGGCTCCTCTTTCAGCTTCTCATACAGGTCAGGGCTCTTCATGGGACACTTGAGGCTTTCTGGCTTGAAGAGTTTGAGTATGTCCACCTCAGAGGCCTCATCTTCCATCTCCTGGTTCTCTTTCTCCTCAGCCTTGGGCTCGGTCACGGTCTGCTGCAAGGACAGGACAACGTCCCCCTCCACAATGCCACTGGATGGGACAGAATGGTAAGTTGAATTATGATCACAGACACATTTGTATACACACTAAAGCACTTTTCACAATATTTTGCTTCTATAAATCCACTGGTCTACTGAAGATCCGCAAACTGGATCCGTACCTGAGAACATAGTTGACGCACACAATGCACTGTGGCTGAGAATTCTTGGGGTTGTAGATAACGGTGGCCTGAGTCTCCACCCACACAAAACCACCTTTCTTAGCCAGCATGCGGTACTGGCCTGTGGTGGCCTGGCCCTTTGCGAACACTGGGAAAAATAACACACTCTAATCAGAAGTATTCAACAAGACATCTTCGTAACAGTTTTGCATATTAAAGTAAAACCTTTATCATGATAAGGTATGCATTCTGTCCAGGTACTCACAGTTGTGATGCGTCTTGGTAAGGTGATCTGAATCCAGGGCATGATAGTATTCGTACACAGACCTGTTCAGCAGGTCATCTGGCTCATATCCCATCAGCTCGGTGATCCTTTGGAAAAAGAGTGAGAGGATTGAGTTTGCAATTAAGTAGCTACATACTGAAACAACTGCCACTTCAACATGATCTGGATATGAGAAGTCTAATCTTCTGTGTTATGTAACCCATTTTTAGTTCTCACATTAAATATTTAACTTAGATCTGTATTTGGTCTTAATTTGAACAATCCAGTGTCAATCCTAGCCACTGTTTATGATTTTTTTTTTTTTAATTTTAGTTTAAGGTTTTACTAATTCCGTTGTCTGCTTTTGCCATTTTTATTGGTTACTGTTTTTTTTTTAATAGAATTATTATTATGAATGATTAATATATAGCTTTCAATTGTGTTTATATCAGGGGGTGGGGGTGTTATTTTTTGTTTATAGTTCAGCTCAGGGATAGTAACTAGGTATTGTAGTATGTACATACAACATACATGTACAGCAGGGCAGTGAAAAAAAATTCCACATCTCCAGCGATGCCGAAACTGAGGCGCTGTTACGCCTTCAGCAAAGGCTTAAAAATACTACAGGCTTCTGCCACTAGGTGGAGTTAATAACATTTGTAAAAGTACAGGACACAGGCTGTTGTGCTTTGGCCTACTAGACTCGTTCTGCAGCATTGCTTTTGTCAACAACTGTCGGCACGCACAGTATTCATTGCAAGGCACAGATACCATCAAGGCAAACCCAAATATATAAAACAAAGCAAAATAGGGAAAGTAGGGCAGGCCAAACCATTTACACTTACAAAACAAAAGGAAGAAAGAAAAGGAGCTGTGTGCCAATCGGTTTACATAATCTGGGGGAAATTGTTTTTTTCTGTTGGGTGTATGCATGCTCTTTTTAACATTAAAGCAGGAACGGTCATTTGTCATTTTAATGTGCAAGGCTTCCGGTTTCATTCGCTATCAGTTATTTTCATTTTCCAGTTACGTTTTAAAAAGTGTTACGCTGCTTTATACTGCAAACTTATATTTTTGATGTTATTTTAATCTATTATGCCAAACATAAATGCACTGGGTTATAGCACAGATAGTTTTATCTTTTATTGCACTTTGTTAATCTTTTATTTATTAACCTGTAGCAGTTAATGAATTGGAAGTCTTGCACATCACAGGAAATAGCTTTTTTGTACTTTGCAAAATAAGGTGGATATGAGGGCATTACATCTTCCTGCTAACCTTTCATCACAGTACGAAAACTTCATGTCCAGGGTGTGGCGGCTAAGAAATGTCTTGCTGTCCAGAGGCACCTCGATGTTCGAGGGATGAGGAATGGGCTCACAGATGAGCACAAGGTAGGTCAGAGGAGGCTCTTTAAAGTCAGAGTCTCCCGATCCCTCGCCGCGCTCCTGCACACGCACATGACCAGCGCAGTGAAGAACCTTTAGCAGGACAGAGAAGGGGAAACGTCTGTTCAAAGTCTTTGTATAGCAGGTATGTCATAAAAAACTACTATACGGATGCTCTGTGCACAATAAGACTCAAGCCAGTTTATTTCCTTCTTCCTTGTTAAATTTCCTGTATACATGCAATTTCAACAAAATGAATGAACCATTTAAAATCAGCTTATCAGGGTAATACAAATGTTACCCTTCTAAAACAAAAAGCTAAAAATGTACCAGGAAAAGGTAATGATAGGGAGAAATTATATACAGGCTGTGGATACCAAAAGATTAGTGATAGTCTGAGAAAACTTTGTTAGCATTCAGACAGCATCTCACCTTCCACGTAGCAGACTTGATATTGACAGTGCGCCCTCTGCTAGTGAGCGTGCACTTCATACGCAGGAAGAAGCTGCGCTCTGTGTTTTGTTCCTTGGTCTTTTTGGATCCTAAACATGGACAAAAAATTCAGTTAATGCATTCATTATTGATGGCTGGTGTATTTTTTGCAGAAAAATGTTGCAGTGTAGCTTGTGTGAATTACCTGTCCTGTGGACCAGCATCTCTCTCAGCTCCTCATGGTCACATGGGTGTGAAAATTCAAAGATGCTGTGACCAGTCAAATCAAACTGAGAGAAAAGATGGCAGAGATAGTTAGCTACAACTTAAGTCTTAAATCTGAAACAGCAAAGAACAAAACACGAACATTTAGCTACCTGTGTGAGGCCCATGCTCTTGCTGACATTCTCAGAGAGATAAACCATGTCTCCATCTTCAGACAGGACCATGAGGAAACCCTCCAGGGCCTTCAGATAAAAGCTGTTCAGCTGACTCTCCAGCTCATTCTCCTTCTCGGAGTCATCTGCAAAGCCAAACAACATCCTTTAGCAATCTATTAAAGGGGTCATATGATGCAACTTCATGTTTTCCTTTGTCTTTGGAGTGTTACAAGCTGTGTGTGCATATATAAGATCTGTAAAGTTGCAAAGATTAAAGTCTCACAAATGAATCAAATCGCAGCCTTTGCAATCTGATAACCATACTAAGCCATTGCAATTTCGGTTAATCATGCAGCCCTAGTACATACACGTATTTAAAAAGTACATATTAGTACTAATAAGCACCCTTTGAGGATTCTGCCTCAGTGCAGATTGTACATTTTTGCCTCTATTCATCAGCTCAGTGTTTACAATATTTGTTTACAATATCGAATGGTGTTTACAATATCGAATGGTGGCAATGTTTTGATTCCCATTTGAATTTGGTATAACTATTTTGTGTATGTAGATGCAAATATTCAAGTCAGCGTGCTGACCAGAGCTGAGCAGCTTCCTCATGCGCAGGTAGCTGATGGTCAGCCTCATGATGGAGGCTTTGTCCAGGTGGGAGGTGACATTGTGTGGCA
>JAFVLL020028059.1:36469-77265 GCA_021397915.2 Tor tambroides
TGACATGGTAAGTTAAAATGTTCCTGTGGGCACAACAAACACAAACACGGCTCTCCTGGCCGTGACGTGTGGACTTGATCCACGGAGAGGGTAGCGGCGGCCGACGGGCATGAGTCAGCGGCAATCCGGCGGGCTTGAGTCAGCGGCAATCCGGCGGGCATTGAGTCAGAGGCGGGCCGGCGGGCATTGAGTCAGAGGCGGGCCGGCGGGCATTGAGTCAGAGGCGGGTCGGCGGCGTGAACAGGGGAGCCGCGGACGGCGGCGGAAACGATCCGAGCCGTGGACCGCGGCGTGAACGAGCGGCAGCCCGTGATCTGGACTGGGGAGCCGCGGACGGCGGCGGTGATTTCCCGCGATAGGCAGGCTGGAGGGCTCGCGGCCAACGGACTTGTGGCACTCGCGGCTATCCCGCCGAACTCCCACGCGTTGCTGACGCGGGCTAGGGCGGGAGGACGAGCGGCGACTTCCATGCCGCGCGGCAGACAGACAAAAACCAAAACAGGAACAAAACAAAAGACTTTTGAAAACGGAAAACAAAACGAGGTGAAGGGGCGCCGCTTACTGTTTGGTCTGGTCTTCTGTCACGGTGCACACACGAGGGAGGACACAGGAACACGCTGACGAGGACATAAACTCAAATCATAGTCTTTAATTGAGACATCAGGGCGAGACAAGGCAGGACAAGGCAAGGCAGACACAGGAACACCGGGGAGTAACGAGTAGACCAGACGACACGAAACTGAACAGGCATGAACTAATATACACTGGCTAACGAGACAAACACAGCTGAACAGAATAAACCAATAATCACATTAAACAAGGACAGGAAACAAACCAAATAAGGACACAAGTGGCAGGAACACATGACACACTCAACAGAACCCTGACAAGACCGTGTGGAGTGAGTCAATGGTGTTCTTCTGTTTAATTCGATCAGAAGCATCTGAGAATTAATGCTGCATTGGACGGTTACATTGCAGCAATATGAAATTTCCATAATGCACTGTGAGCAGCTGGAGGTCAAGATCCATCAGAGCTTCATTGTAGTGCTAGTTCATCTGCATGTATTGTCATCAGCAGGGGCAAAATAACTCCTTTCCATTTTCAATTATAAACCATTAATGGCCAAGCAACAAATTACACAGTCTCAACACCACAAGTCTCAAACCATTTATACAGTTAATGCTTTCACTGTATAGAAACTTTGCCGCTTTTCTCAAAGCTAAAACAGTGCCATTTTTCTGGCATGCATACAACTATAATGTCATCTGGTTGATATTTTATTTCTCTTTTCTTTATTTACATATGTGGCCTTGAGGTGATATAAAAGTTATAAAAAGCAGTCAGATTGTTACTTTTATTTCATGCTAGTTGGATTACGTTACTGGTTATGTATTTTACTGCAATTTAAACAGCAGTGTGTCATTTTTCTTTTTCTATACTAAAACGCGTTAGGAGACGCAGTTAAATACATTTATTTTATAATAAGCTTTTTAAAAATTCAGAATCAAACTGAATTGTTTATATTGAACTGTTCTGAATTTGCATGTGGTGATTCTGAAGTGATGCAGATTCTATTTGGGCCTATACATACCTTTTGCCCTTTATAAATTTAAATGACCAATGAGAATGACCAACAAATGACCAACTGGCAATGAATCTACATATTCCCCATCTAGGAGTTCCAAGGTCAAAGCAGCAATGAGAAGCAATGAGCAGGCATTGTGTCAACCGTCAAAGCCACGCAACACAAAGAAGGGAAAATGGTTAAGACAGCCTAGTGCCCTAGCAGGAAAAAACAGCATCTTCAGACAGACGGCATCCTAACTGCTCCCATCCTCCCTATCAAAGTATTTTCTGAATCAAAGCGGAAATGATTTGGCCAGAAAGAGAGGAAACCCCTTGTGCACAGGGGATGTTAACACATGCATTTCATTGTGGTTTTCAGCCTGTTTGTGTCTGTGCGTGCCGGTACATTGTTGTCTTATGTAAGCTCCATATATGAACTGCCCAATAATATACATGTCTGCATTATTGACTATTCAGGGTAGCTGGAAGGCCCCTTTAGCAAATGGGAGCTTTTTACTCAACTGCAAATGCTTCAGTATGAGGTTGCATTGTATGGTTTCAAAACGCAATGAGAAGACAAAATACAAGAGCTTTCTTTGAAGTAGATGTTCCTCATCACGATAACAAAATGGCTAATAAAGTAAGCTGATAATCTTACCAAGACGTCACGTTCTGATACAGTATCTGCTATGCAAATCCAATTTGCTGTATTCTCTCGATCCATTTGCCAAAGCAATCACCAGCTTCTCATGTCTACATTTACTGGCATTACTTAGTCACCTATTTGATTTTAATTTTTCAACTCTGTGATATAATAATCCATGCCTGTCCATTTCTAACCAATTTCTAGTAACAGATAGCAAGGCTGGGCAGTAGGGATTGTCAACTAAGCGAAAACTGTTTCATAAAAAACATTCAGTGCATGTCTATAGAGAATTTGGGAGGTCATTAATTTATCTACATTTATTCTTATATAGGATATGATAGTGACATTTATAGTGGTGGTGCATTTCATTTTTTTAGTTATTTTCCCCTCGCTGTTTTTGAACATCTCACCACAAATGTTGTATTTTAAGACGGCATCACTAGTTACAAAATAGTCCAGCTTTTAAAAACACTTCTGTTCTGTGCTGTTCAACTTGTTCTGTTCCAATCTGTTACACTTAAATCCAAGAACGCATTCAACACAAAAATAAATACATCTGAATGGGGCGAGGTGAAGCCAAAACCAAGCAAACCCCTGACTATTCAATATGGAAGCTATATAGTTTTGCATGCGCTGACTGCTCTATATGCATATGATAAATAAAGCTCAAAGGCAAAATGTAGCGAAATCTCTAATGGTTGACATTTATATCTTAATACATTTGCACATTATTTACACTTAGAATATGAAATATTTTCCCAGCAAATTTCGAGAAAAATTACAGTCAAACATTATGATATACTGCTATACTGGTTATTCAGAAGTACTCACACCATGATATAAGAGTTGTCATACTGCCTAATCTTTCCATCTAGGAAGGCTTTTGAGCTCCTAAAAATTACCTGCTTGAATATTGATAACTAAATAATATTGGTAACTAAAATCGATACAGGTCTAAAAGGTGGCCTGTTTTACAACATGATCCCAAATTGTATTCATATAGATCACATGCAAGACCTTAAAACACAACGACAGAATCAATAGACCTCCTTTTGACCCAAGGCTTATGAAAACACCTCTAAAGAGGAAAACATAACAAGAGAGCCACATTTCAACTTTCAAACTGATAAAGGTCTTGCCACAAGGCTGGGCAGGATGTTGCGTTGACGTCAATGCTTAGAGTGACTAAGATTTAAGAGAAGAGATGCAAAAAGCATGTAGCAGCTTGAACTTGGATGCCAACCAAAATAATGTCAGAGGAAAATATTGCCACTGAAAACAAGGTATTATTCACTTTAAACAGGATATAAACTAAAGGCCTATCACACAGTATTGTTATAACTACAAATAAAAAAATGAGATTATCTTCAAAATCTAGGTGTGATTTTTTTATGGTCGAGGGTCAAACTGACCTTGGATTCAATTCACCAAAGAGCACATTAAAAAATCAGTTAAAACAGCAATACTTCAACATTAACATTTCTCATACATTACAAAAAGGTGAAGTTTTAAACTTTAAAAGTACAGAAAAGTACTTCTTCTGTGTGCTTTCCTGAAGCTCAAACAGTAGAAATGAACAAGCAAAAACTAATCTGCCAAATGCATAAATGTAAGTTAAGGAACTATGAAATACATATCCAAAAAGTTTTTATTTCAAGGTCTTGGTAGCTGGTTCTAACAATAAAATATGGCAGGCAATTTGACCTGCAAACATTGTAATTGTAATAGGAATTTTGTACACACATTCCCCAACACTTTGCACGCATGTTCCCAACCCCAAATGAGAACTCACACATTTTCAAGAAAAACATGATAGGTTAACCAGCAATTCCAACAACTCAAAAAACGAAATGTGCCAAATTGACCTGTAACATCCATATAAATGGTGACACACTGGATCTTAGCTAATCTATAATGCCAGTGCCATCCTTCTTGTAAATTCACCAGTACCGAAAAACCAAGCAACATTTTCCAGTCTTAGCAATACCAACACTTATTTCCATCTCATCTCATCTGAGCCTACACTGATGACAGGCCTGACAAAGAATAAGACACTGTCAGCAAAATCCAAGGACGAATTCCTGCTTCCAGTCCTTTATCCACAAATATGCCAGACTGGCTGGCTGAACAAGGGCAACGAGTTAATGTAAATTGTGGGGTCAAGTGGTCTGAGGGGTAAAGAAGAGATCCATCATATGACTAGCTCATGGCTCTTTTTATCTTAGAAAATAAACTGCATAAAACATTCAGAGCTGAATACAGTACAAAATACCAGAATACAAAGTACACAATTAGTATGCACTGAGCAAAAATTATACCATTGACTTTCTCCTCTACTGTAATAGACGTGCAGCTGTCTGATCATAACTCTTTAGAAAAAAGCTTTTATGTTTAATATAAGCATTCGACATTCATGCTCATATATGTCTGTGCCTATATAAGCAACGTGTTTACACATTCTCATGAGAGCTGAATTATGTCTATACTATTATAAACTGGTTTTAGCCGTTTAAGCAATAAATCAGTGTAAGTTTAAGTGAGCATGCAGCTAGTTTTGTTAGCTTCCTTCCACAGACACTAGACTCTACTAGACAGACACTACTCTGTTACCTCAAAAAATAAGACAAATGTGGTGTTATAAAAGCAACAAATATGAGTCTTTAAATTGTTTAGATTAACATTTAATGGTTGTTTAGAGACACATAGCCGGCATGAGAGCTTTAAACTTGCTCTTAGTTATTTGGTTCGCTATCCAGCACAAAATGGCGACACGTTCTGTGTGACGGGGGAGGAATATCTTTTGGCCTGTTTACTATACAAAACACAACAAATTCCGCTCAGCAGAACACCTTCTTTGACATAGACACGGGCATCCCTACCTTTTCTTTTCAGTGACAACTCCAGTATCCATTCCTGGGTGAAACCACTCAGAAAGTGTTAGGTTTTTCCAAACCGCGAGGCCAGATAAATCAAGGACGTGGCCACCTCTCGCCAACAAATAAAAATGCGTTTACGAAAGAAAACGAGCAGACGCGGTAAAACGATCCGATACTGGTCTGGTGTTGTGTGTTGAAAACGTCTGAATGGTACAGATCAACCCTCCGGTTCGCTGAAGGTCAAATCATTTGTCCAGCACCGCTCGGTGCAGCTTCCAGTCGGTACAAAGAGTTAACCGTGACTGCGCTCCACTACTCTCTCTGTAGCCCGCGCGTTCACGAGGCGCTGACGGGAGCGAGCATAGTCATATGAATACAGACAGCGATGTCGCACTCAAAAAAAGACATTCAGAGAACCGATGGGACATCAGTCCAAACAGCACGGTGTGATGTAACCAGCACTATCGATCTCACCACCACAGATGTAGTAAATTCAATTTACTTGCTTGTCCCACAGCCATCTAATAATATATTTTTTAATTAGAATAAGGATTAGGTAACGAAGGACAATTATTTTACAAAATAATTACACCAGCCATCTTGTCAAACAAGAGCAACTCCTAACCAGCAAGAAGACCTTTAGCATTTACTAGCAACCTTCCAGAACACCCTGCCTAGAATCAACCAGCAAGCAGGCAGAACACCCTAGCAACTAGCCAAGAGCACCCTAGCAGCCAGTGAAAATCAACTCGCCAAAACCCCATACCAACCATCAAACAGCCCTATTTGTTTAACCACATCTAGGTAACCAACCAGCACACTCTACAACCACCAAGCAATGGTCAGGTAATCTATCAGCTGAGTGTACAGTCTGTAAAAACTTAACACTTTAAAATGACCTATTTAAATAGTGAGATCAGACTCTGTCAAGCCAAACCTTACTTATCTTATCTAGTCAAGTTGGCAATAGTTGAGACAGGTTGCATTCCCTCAACTCATGAAAATAGCATTTACATTTTTTAAAAATCACTTTCAGAACAAAATTTTCAGCTGACAAATGATAAATGCATGGAAGAGCTTGAGCATTTAAAGTGGCAGTTGCATCTAGAGCACACTTGTTAAAAAAAACAGAAAGTTATTGTGTGTTGGTGTGGGTGCTAATATATTTATCACTACAGTTGTAACTTATCATTTATTCATCCTGAACCTGATTTTCGACAGTTCATAGGCATTATTTAATAAATAAATGCTATTTCCAATGAAGAAATGCAAACTGCCTCAACTCAAATGAAACCAGAAAAGTAAGGTTTTTGATATTTTGATGCTATATAGTCATCATTAGCAGGCAGTTGTTAGGTGGTTGCAAGAGTGCTCTGGTTGGTTATCAGGATGTGGATAAACAAATAGTTATTGGTCTTAGTGGACCTTAACTTTGGCCAATTTTATGGTTGTAAGGAAGTGGCTGGTGTTGCTGACGAAGTTTTCAGCAGAATTTCAACAGTTTCCTTAAATGTGTTGGTTTTCTGTTTCTTCCTGCTGGTACGACCTCATTTGCACTTTAAAGATATTTCCTTTCAGCACCACCAACCTAATTTATATATTCAGGTTTCAATAGTTATTTCTAAGTAGTTATTTAAATACATATGCAAATGCACATATTTAACCCACAATTCAGTCAAATTCTCTTCAAGATAAAATTGCTCCAGTATTCCATGAAAATGACTGTAAGTTGTAAGCTGTTGTTTATAAGCAGTGTGCCAATGGGTACAGCATCATAAGAGTTAACTGTCAGATGCAGCCATATTTAAGGTTTCTACTGATGTGGAGGCTGTGATTGTCATTGACTCATGGTGATCATTGACAGACATAACTTTAATAGATGGACAAGGTTGAAACTAATGAAATTGAAGTGATTTAGTGGAA
Source organism: Tor tambroides (assembly GCA_021397915.2). Lineage (NCBI taxonomy): Eukaryota > Metazoa > Chordata > Actinopteri > Cypriniformes > Cyprinidae > Tor > Tor tambroides. The sequence continues at coordinate 43,484 of JAFVLL020028059.1, forward strand.
AGCACATGACTGGAAACAAATAGTTAATATCCATGGAGAAGTTCTATGAAAAAAAATGGACTGATGAAACTAACAGCAAGCAAAAGATTGAAAACAGTTCTTCACTGTCAGCCAGTTGACTTCCATAGAGGTTAGAAGGTTAAGGAAAAAAATAGACTTGCACAATTATATGGTGTCATACACGAGTCTTACTGTATAAAGAATGATACATGTTCTTAATCCAGACATGAAAGAGAAGATTTGAGCTTTTATGTCAGTTTGCTGATGTTGATGATTGTCTTTTGCTGTTTCAAATGAGTTTCCGTCTTCCCGCACCTGACAGCTTTGATCAAACCTTCAAGTAAAGGAGTTGCTTTAGCAGGTGTTAAACTCTTTCACCTGTCAAAGTGGGTTGTGAAGGGCTTTAAGGCTCTAAAAATAAGCAGTTGCTTTCTCTCTGCCATTCAGGAAAGATTAGAGGAATTACCAGGTTGCTGCTGGGAATGCTTCAGCAAAAGCAATTAACAGCAAAATAACACAGTAAACACTGCTCCCAGTAGCGTCATCTCTTGTAGCATGAAGCCCAAAACCCAAATTACAGACTATCAGAGTCTGAGTCAAATATGGCATTGGAGGATACTGAAGAAATAGTGATAGCCAACGCTATCTTCGTACGTATTTTACGAGGTGGCTAATTCGTACGAATTCGTACGACCTCACTCGTACGATTTAGTACGATTTGTCTAAACCCCAGTGACGGGTAGGTTTAGGGGCGGGGTTAGGTGTAGGTCATTCGTACAAATTCATACGAATTGGCAACTCGTAAAATACGTACGATTTGGCAAAAATCGTATGAATTTGTACGAGTGAGGTCGTACGAATTCGTACGAATTAGCCACCTCGTAAAATATGTACGAATTGCCGTGAGATCGGGCTGTGATAGCAGATGAAATGCCATACATAAACCGTCTTGCTATAGTTCTAAAAATATCATCACAGTATGTCCATCTCTGAGATCCAGCAAATCAAAAAGAATAATTTCTTTTCCAGTTGGGACTGAAGAGTCAACAGCTGATATCATGCATCATCAGGAGTGTTTTTCCATGGAGCACCACAAAGCAGGTCTTCTGCTAATTTCAACTCCAAACTCACATGTTCCCAACAAGCCTGTGGGACCAAAATGTTTGTTTTTAATAGCTAGTCATGTGAACATTCTGATGGTGGAAAAGTGAACAGCCAAACTCTACTGGAACACTGCAGGATACAGAAAAGTCCCTGAATAGAATTAGCAGAGACTCAGAAACACTTCAATTCCAGTAAGAGCCTAGTCTGCTTGCCAAGACCATTATTTTTGAATTTGAACCGCTAAAATAAATGCAATACCTTTGGCACATTTTCACTGGAGGAACCCAATGAACTTCTCAGCAGTGCTGACTCAATGAATGGTTTGAGTCATTCAGACACCTCCCAACCAGACATGGCTGGTTTTTGGCAGTTTAACACAACAAGCCTAACTGGGAAAATCACCAGAGCACCTGACAGCAAGTCAAAACATTTCACACACCATCACTGAGAATTCAGAATGGAGAGTATTTCATCATATCACCTGCATGAAACTGCTTCTGGAAACAATATCAAAATATTCTGTAACAGTGAGAAACTTACGTGAAAGGGGCCAATTCATAAATGTTAAAATACTCACTATATGTCACAATTATAGACACATGAAGTAAATATTATGCATGTTAACATGATTTTAGTGTTAAGGAATAATTTTTTCTATGTGAAGTTATTTTTAGTTCAATTTTACAACTTTGTTGACGTGACAAAGTAATGTCAAAACACTCATAAAATTATCATAAAATTGAAGAGAACAGCTTTTCAGCTCAAATAATACACAAGTTCTAAAAGAGGAATTAACGTGCTTTTATAAAACTATGAGTAAATGTTATTTTAAGTGCCTCAGAAATTTTTCTTTCTGTTTTAAGAAAATGAGTAGAAAGCATTTATGCCTCAAATTCTGTTAATTGATCCTAATCTGTATTAAACCCGCAATAGTCCCTGGTAATACCAAAAAATAAATTACCAAAATAATACCAAAAATAAATTGCTTGACAATAAATAAGCAGATCATTCTTCACCATCTCTAAAACAGCTCTGTCATCATTTACTTCACCATCACTGCTATTGTCTGCCAAAAAAAAAAATGCCAATGAAAATGTGTCAGCCACTGAGTTTCCAGTTACAACTGGTTTGGGGAAAGCACATAAAAACCCTTATTGGGTAATGTCACTTTTCAAACAAGAGAATGCTTGAATAGAAAATAATAATCACTACAGCCAGATTTCCAGACATGTAATTCAAGCACAAAGCAAATCAATAGAAAAGAAAAAAGAATGAGGTCTTTAGTCCAGTTGTATAAGCTACTTGATGAAATAGAAGTGAGTTGGCAGTGTATAACAGACCTCAAGTTAAATATTTTATGCTCATAAAAGCATCTTAACCCCATTAACAGTGTGCTGAATTAGTTGATGGCGTATTATCAGTGTATAAAGGCTGCTTCAAATACTGGGTAAGCTCGTGAGAACAACAAATGAATCAAAGGTAACAAATTATTCATGGAGGATTTCCACGTCTACAGAGAAATGTGACATGACCGCAGCTCTGTTTGTTCTTTGAGGTGTAAAGGATATGTTTTTTGTTTTTCTCATGAAAGTTTCATGTTTCTATCTCACACCACGTGTCCCCTGATTCATTATTCAATGAACTGGACAGGTGATATGTGTTGTCACGTGTGCTTTAGGTAAAACAAAATTGTCTCTTGTAGCCTGCTACAAAAGGATTTTCCAAGTTCATAATTTAGACTTTAGTTAGAATTACTTTACAACACATCACATAACTTAACAACTCATTACGCTGAATTAACAGCTCAATGTAAGTTACATAAATTTGTTTCCAAAGCACTTGGCAACAGCATGAATGTGCGTATTATCATGCTAGTAATACACATGTAAAAATAATATATGACATAGACTTTGCGTACATTTATGCAGATAAAAACATTTCAAAAAGCATCCGTTAATTTCAGGAGATCATTATTTTCTTCCTGTCACTGCCTTTACAAATAATCCTTTGGTCTGGATGGTCCTGTGGAGTTTATTGTATTGCCTTCTAGTCTGAATCATGTCCATATTCTTGACAAACTTGGGAAAAAGTTTGTCAACAGAATGTATTACAAGTTCGCTAGAAGGTGTTAATTATGGAAAGTAACATATAATTTATGTATGTAAAATAAATAAACCACAGCTGTTGTTAGTGCAGTCACAGCTCTGGAGCTGTGTAGGTGAAGTCTTTAAAATCATCCTGGTGGAAAGGGAAAAGACTGTCCTCAATGGGTGTAAGACAGGGTTCCTCTTGAGTGAAGTCAGGGTCAAAATTGTTCACATCTTCAATAGAATCCTACAGAACAAAACAAAACATTATTTTTGACCAATATTCACACTTATCCAATTAATCAGTTATCAGTTCTTTTATGTTATTCAGTTATCAGTTCTTTTATGTTTATCAGTGTACTGATAAATGCCACCATTTGGTGGATCTATAAAGAATAGAATTCAACAACAGTATTTCAAAGTACATTTATTTATTCAGAAATCAGTAATCAGTAAATCAGTAAATAAAAATAGTTCTTGAATATTCAATATTAATAAAATCAGTAGCAGTCATGAATGGCACAATACAAATATGGCACAATACACACAGTATAAAACAGAAGTGGCGATGTAGGCTTACTATTCGAGGTTTGAAAGGTGGTGCGATCTCTCGTCTGTTCAGCTTCTCCCAGTCCAGTCCTGTGAAGAACGGGTGTACAGTGATGGCCTCTTCTCCTCCATCTCTATCCATGCAGCCCAACCGACACGCTGGGTCTCTGGTGAGTAACTGTGTAGAGAGTAAACAGAAATCTTCATCATCTATAGCTTTCGAACACAGTACTTGAAAAGTGCACTTGAGCTACTTTCAAATAAATGCCACTTGGTTTCTTATGCAAGAACATGACTATATTTTAACTCCAATAAGTGCAAATATTTTGAGGGGAAATTTGTATTATACGGATAAACTAGAAGTGATAATTTGTTAAGAATTACTGGCACAATACAACTTTGTCTTTTTACACTTTCACAAAGGCCATATACCGGTCTAGAAAGCTTACTGCCCACAATACTGCACAGATCACTGACTTAAGTCCTTGGGAAGGAGACAGAGTTATTAGGGATTTTACTCCACTAATGCAAGAACACCTCTACTCAGTCACTTGACGTTAATCCTTCTACCATGACACAGCTCTTTAACCCTTCATGGGGCACAATGGAGCTCATGTAATGAGGCACAAGGACAGGGACAGTCTGTGATCCTGACATCTTGGGTCTTTTGAGGGATGAAACAGTAGCCCACAGGCTGTGCTCTCCACAGCATATTAGCCTCATGTTTACTGGTGCTTTCATAGGAACAGCTGGCCAAAACCCACAGAAAAGCCTCTCGGCTGCGTTAGCCAAGAAACATGTTCAATTGGAGCTCTTAAATGAAGCCAGTTTTGAGTTGTTTTCTGGTGAGAAAAGCTGAAGACCAGTACAGAGTCAAGTTTCAGCATGAAGGCATTTGAGTAGTTTTGACATAAATGTTTTGGCAACGAGTGATCACAACAGAAGAGGAAGAGATTTGTTTAATGAGACGTCACTGCCAGGAAAGTCACAGATTTCCCAACATAGCTGCCTGAGAGTCAATACACTGGGGGTGTGTCCTTAGTGTAAAAGTAAAGCAGTTTGTCTAGTAAAAGTCAGACAAATGTGCTTGCTATGCAAAACAATGGATTTCATTAAGGTGACATCTGTGAGTGTTTTACATATGAAGTTATAATCTAGCTACAAGGCTTTTTTTGTGTAGTTGAGCTACAGTCTTCATTGCTCTGGTTTTATTTTAATTTAGCATTTGCACTTTGCCAAGCAGTCCTGGTTTCACAGACAGTTAATGACATGTAGTCATAGACAAGGAGATGAGGAGATTATTTTATTTCTGTGGAGACAGAATGTAGAATATAAAATTAAATATTTGAAGGTTAAATGCATGACTAATACCTCTGTCTTTTAAAATCCAATGCTGGATGAAGCCGAGCTACAATCGCATTAAGACTGCTACCCTGACTTTTTCAAGACCATTTATTGAGACAAACTGTTTTAATCTGACTGAAATTAAACATTTAAAGTGCATGTAAACAACCTTTGTTTAATCAGTCTGATATTTTGACTGTAGATCTAGACTCACTCCTCTAAGGATATCCTCTGCCTCGTTGCTGAGCCAAGATGAATAAATGATCTCATCTTTGAGGATGCATTCAAACAGCTCGTCCTCAGTCTCTGCTTCAAATGGAGCATGACCCGACAGCATCTCGTAAAGCAGCACACCCAGAGCCCACCAGTCCACTGATACACCATACGGCTCCTCCAGGATGATCTGAGAGAGACACAGCATAAAACAGCTATACAGAGAACACACTCCCACATATTAAGCACCATCTTCTTTTAAATGGTCTTTTAGTGATGCTCACCTCAGGTGCAATATAATCGGGAGTCCCACAGAAGGTACTAGTGAGTTTTCCTTCACGTATTTCCTCTTTGCACATGCCAAAATCTGCCAGTTTACAGTGGCCATCTCTGTCCAGGAGAATATTGTCCAGTTTGAGGTCCCTTTGATAGAAAATCAAAACAGGATGACATTTTTACCATGCTGTAGTAAGTGATCTTACATTCTATAAAATGTACTACTTGAAATCAAACTGTAAGTAAGTTGAAGAATTAAATTACAAAAGCACATAAAATTACTAAAATGTAAACCAAAATTGAAATGAAAACTAAAAATATAAAAATAAAACCTAATTCAAAATACTACAATGATATTAATAATATAACACAGGGCGTACCCATCAAGTAAGTGGTAATATATTTGACATATTTTCCTTGCATCTTGAATACATGAGAGTACAGGCTTTTTATTTATTTATTTTATGACTAAATACAGAAATCGTATGGATTTTCTTTACTTAATCTGTGTAATTCCGCTGAATTTATTTAAACATGTTAAAATGCATTCTATGCAGCGGAGAATACTCTTACTGGTAGCTAAAAGCAATTATTAAATGCTTTAAATAGCCAAAATATTTTATAAATGGACTGAATGATTTGTTTGATTTTATGAATGACAGGTATTAGAACTCATGTGTGCCTAAGAATTAAGTCATCAATAACAAGTGGAACAGCCTGTAGTAGCACAAAAAAATGTAAACAAAATATTGCAAACACATCACAGTAAATAACAAATGGGGTTCACAGAGTTCAAATAGTACTGACACATAATGACAAAATGAGCATGTAGTGCAAATGCCTGCATGCTTGACACAAGGGTGAAGAGTAATCAGCACAAGAAGCAGCATTCAGTCTCCTGTCATCAGAGACGGAGAAGCAATATTGATCCCGTGGAAAAGAGAGTGACTGAATGTAAATTGGACTAACAGCTTGTTGTGGTCAAAGGTTACCAAAGAAATTTGGTCTGATTTCATTGGAACACAATTAACAGAGGAGACATTGAGAGGTGACTTTTCTTTTACTATGTTGTTAAAAGCACGTGACTCTGCTGCATTACCTAGTAAACAACAAAGAACAGAGTGTTTTAAAGCAAACACTCTCATTCCATCACTCACTACTTCATTCAGTCAGGGTATTAATACATCAATGTATGGCCAACACTGTTAATGATATAGGCATTTTTGTGTGAAACATTCATAAAATCATTCTCTTTATTTGAGAATAGTTGAATCAGTCAAATAATAAAGGAATTTTTCTTGCACATCTGGAAGGATATTGGCAGGTAAGAAAAACATTAACTACTACAAAGAAAAAAATACTGCTCCCTACCATAGCTTGGAAAGAATATCAATATATATTGTGTTTTGGTCATATTAAGAAGCACAATTGTTTTCAACATTGATAATAATGAGAAATGTGTCTTTAATGGCAAATCAGCATAATAGATTGATTTCTGAAGGATCATGGATTTCTGAAGGATGCTGGAAATTCAGCTAAATAAATTACATTTTTAAATATTTGTGTCTTCTTGTTTCATCTCAAACAATTTATACAAAGGTTATTCTAGTTTCATGAATCAAGTAAATGGCACAAATGGAAGAGAGGGAGAAAGACAAGAGAATCAAAAAGATATCTTAACTTGCTGTACTTCATGCCTAATGAACAAGAACAGAGACATGCAGAGCCTCACGCTCGCAGTGTCGGAGAGTTGGCACTGGCAAAAATAACAGCATGGCAGACTCACCAGCCTGGCCATTAACCACAGCCCAAGTCTGCAGCTGGAGAACTGGCAGAAATATTTCAGGCTCTGTAAAAATGGACAAGTCGCTCTTCTGCCCAACCATCAGTGACCATCAGCGCATTTCTTCTCTACGTAAAACAACCCAAGTCTCTTTCAATCTTGCAACAAAAGTCTTCAAGCACCAACTACTCTGAGAAAAAATAAATGTGACCCTGGACCACAAAACCAGTCTTAAGTGTCAATTTTTCGAAATTGAGATTCATACATCATCTGAAAGCAGAATAAATAAGCTTCTCATTGATGTATGGTTTGTTATGATAGATAGGACAATATTTGGCTGAGATATAACTATTTGAAAATATGGAATCTGAGGGTGCAAAAAAACCAAAATATTGAGCAAATCGCCTCTAAAGTTGTCCAAATGAAGTCTTTAGCAATGCAATTACTAATCAAAAATGAAGTTTTGATATATTTACAGTAGGCAATTTACAAAATATCCTCATGGAACATGATCTTTACTTAATATTCTAATGATTTTTGGCATAAAAGAAAAATCGATAATTTTGACCCATACAATGTATTTTTGGCTATTGCTACAAATATACTCGTGCTACTTAAGACTGGTTTTGTGGTCCATGGTCACAAATGGTGTTTTGGCACCGATAGCCTTGTGGTTATTGCCCTGACATATAGCACAACTGTGCTCGCAGCAACCCGAGTTTGATTCCCATCTGGAGGTCCTTTGATCCCACCCCCCTCTCTTCACCCAATGCTTTCCTGTCTGCTCCCTACTGTTCTGTCAAATAAAGGCAGAAGCCCATAAATACAACTTTAAAAAATAAATGTTTAATCAATTAAAGGAATAGTTCACCAAAACATTAAAATTCAATGATAATTTACTCACCCCCAGGCCATCCTAGAATTAGATGAGTTTGTTTCTTCATCGGATTTGGAGAAATTTATAGCTTTTACATTATTTGCTCACCAGTAAATCCTCTATAGTGAATGGGTGCCGTCAGAATGAAAGTCAAAACAGCTGATAAAAACATCGCAATAATCCACAAGTAATCCACACAACTCCAGACCATCAAATAATGTCTGGCTCAAATACAAGCCCATAATCCATAATAACACTTCCTCCAGTGAAAAAGTACATCACCTGTTGTCCTCTCACATCAAAATCCACTAAAATATTTGTTCCGAAATTTGGACTGTGCTTGATCTGTGCATATGTCTCTCCTGATTCAAATGAAGAAAGCAATGTTATGCATAGAGGACTCTCAAAATGGATTTGTTTATAATAAACATACAGCTTTTCACTTCACAAGATTTTAATTGATGGACTGGAGTTATGAGGACTATTTGTGGGTTATTGTGATGTTTTTTAACTCTCATTCTGACAGCACCCATTCACTGCAGAGGATCCATTGGTGAGCAAGTAATGCTAGATTTCCCAAAATCTGTTGAGATGAAGAAACAAACTCATCTACATCTTGGATGGCATGAGGATGAATACATTTTTAGCCAATTTTCATTTTTGTGTGAACTATACCAAAGCAACTATACTAAAGCAACAATAGAAAGAGCTTAATTTCCGATGCCCTTTTGAAAATCACATGTACTTTAGCAACAGTGGAACAGTTTGAGAGGTCAATAAACACACTGCATTTGCAGTTTCTCCAAGCCTCCGGGTAGAACCTGCTGAAGTGAGACTAAATCACTAAAGACATTAATGGACTCCTCATTCCTATCATGCACTGTCCGATGTTTTAGAATGAACCCGGTATAGTCCAGTCCTCAGATTAGAGCAGAGCCAGATTACACGGCATTACAGCAGTGTCTAATATAGGATCGGGGGTAAGTAAGGTAAAGTGGAGAGGAACAGCTTGATGACTCAGAGGTCAACGAATCGTTGTACTGCTGGATTACAAAAGAGCAGTGTTACAGGTGGTCCTGTAAAATCTATGCTGAAATGTTGTAATGGGCATGATGAAAATCATTTTTAATATATTTGGAATAATCTCTGTGCATACTATATTGCACTTCGTAACAAACAAAATCATGTGATAAATTCAGAGCAGTGCACAGGCTGCTCTCTCTCTCTCTCCCTCATGCTCTCTATTTCCCCGAGTAAACAGCTTATGTAATAATAGCTCCACTGCATGCTGGGCAGGGCTGTAACATCAGATCAGGTCCTCACTCAAAATGTCCCCACAGTCCTCTTGCACTACAACATTGCCATCTTTCCCAAGACTCTTTATCATTCTCCCCATAAGCTTCACTTCACAGAAGCCTTATAATTACCCTAAAATAATTAGCTTTAAAGCCCAATGAAATCAAAAGGAAAGGAGAGAGTGGCCATAAAAGGGGCCATACGATTGTAAAGATGACATGGGGTCAGCAGAGGTCGCCGGCATTCCTGTAAAGGTCCCACAGGGAAGCTCGTAAATGCCACAAGCCTTATTTGAATGGGAAAGCAGTTTGTCAGATGTGTTTATATTTGGGCTTGGCTCTATTACAGGGGTGATCAGAAAGCTTACTCAGGTAGGCAAAGGTCATGTTACAGCCAGGAAGAGCACAATGTCCCGCCATGGAAAAGGAAGACTAAGCCAGGGGCGGAGACTGTCTGTAAAATCTGACTAAGTGTGTCAGGACATGCGCAGACAAGATTTCACAGGCGTGTCAAAGCAAATAACAGAGGGCAGGGGCATTGGAGTGTGAACATCTGCAGTATTTTCACATGAACATTATAAATTTCAAATACATTTTCTTTTTAAATTAGGGAATTATATGTTTTGTACATTAAACCAGTGAGGAACGATAAGCTATTACTTCCACAGCTAGCTCAAAAATAATGTAATGACAGAAAACATGCAATGTTAAAATGATCCTCAGTATTCCTCACCTGTAAATGATTCCTTTGGAGTGAAGGAACATAAGGGCCGAAATGATCTCTGCGGCATAAAACCGTGCTCGTGGCTCGTCAAAACGCCTGCACTTCTGGATGTGGAACATGAGGTCACCACCATTCACAAACTCCATGACAAAGAATAACCGCTCCTGAGACATGAATAGCACAGGATATACACATGGAAAAATAACATGGAAAAACATGTTATAAAAGTAAGGGAATATATTATTTTACTCCTTCCAGCATTTTTAACCACAGTATGTGAACTTGTGTGCTAAACACAGTGATGCAATTAAAGTACAAAACACTGCCATTCAAAAGTTTGGGATCAGTAAGATTTTTAATGCCCAAGGCTGTATCTATTTGATCAAACATACAGAAAAAAAAAATATTTTGTGAAATATTATTGCAACTTAAACTAACAGTTTTTATTTTAATATACTTTAAAATAGAATGTATTCATGTGAAGCAAAACTGAATTTTACTTCAATCATTACTTCAATCTTCAGTGTCACATGATCCCTCAGAAATAATTCTAATATGCTGATTTATAATTAATGCTTGAAACAGTTGTGCCCCTTAATATTTTTTTAGGACCTGTGATACTTTTTTCAGGATTCTTTGATGAATAAAAAGCTAAAAAGAACAGTGTTTATTCAAAATAGATGTGTTAAATGGATATAAAGTGTTAAAAAAATGTGTTAAATGGATAAAAAAAGTGATAGTAAAGACTTAAATTGTTAGAAAAGATTTCTATTTTGAATAAATGCTGTTTTCATATTTTGAATAAATGCTTTTTAACTTTTTATTCATTAAGCAATCAAAGAAAAAAGTATCACAGTTTCTAAAAATATTAAGCAGCACAACAGTTTCAAAACTGATAATAAATCAGCATATTAGAATGATTTCTGAAGGATCGTGAGAGACTGAAGACTGGAGTAATGGATGATGAAAATTCAGCACTGCGTCACAGAAATAAAAAATGTTTTAAAGTATTTTAAAATAGGAAAACAATATTAGAAATTGCAATAATATTTCACTATATTTTTTGCTGTATTTTTGATCAAATAGATACAGCCTTGATGAGCATAAGAAACTCCATTAAAAACATTAAATATCTTACTGCTCCCAAATGTTTGAATGACAGCATACAAATTTCTATATATAAAACTAAATATTTTTATATATTTTATATATATATATTTTACATATGTATCTATTTTAATTATATTATATATTTTTTTACAATATATAACATATAATATATCATATAAAATACACTACCTTTCAAAACATCGGGGTATGTGAGATTTTATGTTTTTGAAAAAAGTATTTTGTCTTTGTTTGCTCACTGAGGCTCCCTTTTGATCAATTTAATATGTCCTTGCTGAATAGAGGCATTACTTTCTCTCTTTGTGTGTGTAGAGGTTTATATGGTTTATTAGGACACAAATGTGTATAATGACATAGGTATTAAAATGTGACCGTGGTTTATGAAGACACTTCCTGTGTCCTTGTAAACCAAATTACTTAAAAAAAAAAAAAAAAACTAAATCTAAAAATGCATAAAGTTTTGTGTGAGGGGTAGGTTTAGGGTAAGGGGATAGAAAATACAGTTTGTACAGTATGAAAACTATTATGCCTATGGAGAGTCCCGTAAACCACATACAAATATGTATGAGAGAGAAAGTGAGAGAGAGAGAGAGATGTAGTGTTGTAGTGTTTGAGGTCAGGAGATGTACAATGTGTAAGTCAACAGAAATCTTGCATCACTTCCCCTTTAGCTATCCTCCCACTTTCACTGAGTTGCACTGGTATGCAGACGATACTTCTCCTCAGCAGGAAGTGAATACTGTTCCGCACAATGTTACTCTAAACGAGAGGCTCCATCTACTGTTTACATTTGATTTTGCAATAGTCATCATTCATTTTGATTATTTTTAAAAGGTTTTTATTTTAAATTATGCTTCCAGAAAGGGCAGTAATCTTATTAAAACAAACTATAGTGTATATCAGTGAATAAGTAGCATCTGATATCCCTTTCTGTAACTTTTTTTTACTGAACTGATTGCTATTCAGCTGTCAGTTTTTTTACCGTCAGGTAACATTCTCAGGTAACATGAAAAATACAATCTGTTTCAGAACACTAAAGGTAAAATCCAAGGCATTTCAGGAATTTAAACACATTTTGTTGATATGAAGTCAAGGGGTTTTTGTCAAATAGCATTGTGTTTCCTGGTTGAGTGAGGGATATGAAGTGTCTACATTCAACAAAACCTTTTTCCCGGTTTGTCAGTCAACATGGAAATCACGGTTACAGAAATCAGTCTGCTACGTCTAGCGTGATTTCTTCTGGGCTCACATTACAGATTATCTACCCGATAACACGTAAACACATTTAACACTGCATTGAGTTCACCCCTGACCGACTATGATCGGCATTTGCTCTGGTTGTTTCAGCTGAAGGCTGTTTGAGATGCATTTCTAGATTCTTCTGTTGTCAAAGAATGTGCCTTCTAAGAATTAATTTATATAATTAGGAATCACACAGAGTCCAAAGTGCCCTAAAAGAAAAAAATTAATCTGTAGAAAATAATCTGTAGTGCAACACAAAAAAATTCTTGTAATTATTTATCTCTATACATGATATGAAATGCTATTTAGCACCTTGAAACTATTTGTGGACTCTTACCGGAGTCTGAAAGCAATAGTAGAGCTGTGTAAGAAATGGATGCTGGTGAGCCAGAGTCAGCACTCTCTTCTCAATCATGGTTGCATCCACATCATCTTCTTGCAGTATGACATCCTTCTTCAGCATTTTTACAGCAAACACTCTGTGGTCACTTTTTAGACGAGCCAACATCACCTACGTACATACATATACAATTACAGAATTCTGAGAGTTAAAAGTGCATGTCTGGTTTACAAGTACACTTTTAAAAATACAGGTTTCAAATGGGGTTTTGCAGCGATGTCACAGAGCTATTTTCTTCTTAGTGTGACAACAGCTAAACTGGTATTAGAATTGACATAGTGAGACTTGATGAGAATCAAATGCCGTAAATTACTGGTCTCAAACTCAATTCCTGGAGGGCCATAGCTCTGCACAGTTTAGCTCAACCAGCTCCAAATCACACCTGCTTGGAAGTTTCTAGTGATCCTGAAGAGCTTGATTAGCTGGATCAGGTGTGTTTGATTAGGGTTGGACCTAAACTGTGCAGAGCTGTGGCCCTCCAGGAACTGAGTTTGAGACCAATGCCATAAATGGTACTGTGTTTTTATCATAAAATTCTGTCGGATAACTGTTGCAATGCTGCAAAACAAGTAACTTTTCAACAAAGCAAGAATAGTAACGCACAGTGAGCAAATTGCAAAACTTACAAGTCAATGCTTTTACAAATAATTGCAACTGCATTTAAAAAAATGGTAACACTTTAGTATAGGGACCAATTCTCACTATTAACTAGTTGCTAATTAGCATGCCTATTATTAACATATTGGCTATTTATTAGTGCTTATAAAGCACATATTCTGCATGACCATATTCTAATTCTCCCAATACCTAAACTTTATAACTATCTTACTAACTATTAATTAATAAAGGCAAATGTCACGGTTAATGGTTTGGTAATGGCGAGAATTGGACCTTTAAATAAAGTGGGACCAAAAACTTTGATAATTTTTTTTTTGAATGAATCTAGTAGTCTGCATTTACATTGCTTAATTTTGACGAATTATATTCTCTACTGTCCATTGCTATCAATTATGTCAATTATAGCAATTTCAAAATTATATGATGGATAAGGGATTTAGATGTCAATCCCGAAACTTTGCTGTACAGTGTATGTAGCCATTGGCCCTCTTAGCTGCCCAAATAAAAATAATAAAAAAAATTAAATAAAACTTTTATTCAAATTCTGAATGGATTATGTTTAGCCTAAAGTGTGCAAAGAGACAAAAAGCTGCCACTCACTTCAGTTCATTCCCATCTCACAAAATTTTATTTGATAGTTATAATCAATAAAGCAGATGAGAGGATTCTCAAGCATGCAAAACTCTGGAGTTTTAAAAAAAATCCAGAGTGTGAGCAGTGAGTGAATTCTGACTAGCTTGAACACAATGGCCAATCAGAGGTGTTCAAGAAATCAACAGCTATATCTGTGATTGGCTACATTGCTCAACACTACAAAAACATGTTGTAAACAAAACTTTTGACGCAAACACAAAAACACACTGGAGAGGTTGCCAAATCTGTATCAATTAATATCCTATTATCACAGTGTTAACTGAACTGCTCTTGCTTTCATTTGAGTGTGCTTTTCACTGCGTGAGAAAATGATTGCATCGCATCAGAGTGTGAAAACAGTGGCATTTGTGTGAGTTTCACACTGAATGCATGAGAGTTGGAAGGCCTGCCAGTACGTCTCACCTTGCCAAAGCTGCCTTTTCCCAAAACCTGCAAGAAACTGAAGTCTTCCAGACCAACTTTAACAGTATCTTCCTCTGGCTCTTCAAACGTTGGCCGTATGCTATTAACTGAGTTCTGACCCTTTATTCCTGTCATGTGCAGAGAACTCTGTGAAAAAAAAAATGCAGATATGTAAGCAAACACAAATGTGGAGAAATATCTCACAAAAAATAAATAAATGTGTATTTAACAAAACCAAATATTCCCTGATAAAGGAGGCTTTTTGAGACAGTTCTTATGACATTACCTGAGACTTTTTTTTAGAAAGTGTGTTGAGCAATCCAATCTCTGACAATTTGCTGGCCAGCTCAGCACTGTTCACCCCGCAGTTAAGTGCAACATTCTGTTCACAGCGTTTGTGGATGTTCATCTTGCAACCTGGATAAATCCACACCACACAGATGATAACAACAATCTTGCCCCTATTGTATTTCAATGTTTTTCGAGTAAATATGTGCTTACTCTTGCATTGGAGTCCCTGTTTTATCAGGCCGTAAAGTAAAGATCCACAGTGGTTACAGTATGTGGGAACTTTGTAGTTGTGCTCTCTAAACTGGTGGGGTAGGTTGATGCTAAAGCCCTGTCTTTGGCCCTGTACACAAAATAATATGTACGTGGGAAATTGATCCACAAGACAAAATTTTGTTATCACATATGCATTTACATACACACACTCTTACCTCATTTGAATCTTTCTTCATACGTGTACACTCACTTACAACCAAATCATGACACCTCTTGTGAACCACACATGCACACACTAGAATAATGAGGCATAAAAGTGAAAGTTGTTAATCCTTGTGCATGCAGTATGTTAAAACATATGGGGAAATTATTATTCCATTAATATGAGTAAACATACTTACCTTGACACTGATAACCTTGCTTTCCAAAAACACCCCTGGGGAATGATTATATACTTTTAATCACTTGGCATAACACATATTATGCGAGTCTGATTTGTTGATTGTTTTATGTGCACGAAGGTGTGTTTTCAGTGCAAGTCTCACCAGATAAAGTTGCTGCAATGGCAGCAAAAAGTAGGCTGGGGAAGGAAGGTTGCCATAAACTTATGTCCACAGACTTGGTGGACCTTTCTTTTCTTCAAAGCTTTTTGCCTTTTTCTTGTAAACCTTTTATAGAGTCTCTGTCCATTCACAGCTTCATCTGAAAGTCATGGCAACACTCAGTAAGCACAATTAAATTGCTTAAAAAATTAAGCATGAAGTTAAAACAAAGCGTTGTGGGTAAGTACTAGTTTAACTGTTATGATCCTTATAAATTTTCCATAGAATAAAACTTAAAAGAGAGCTTGTATATCATGTTGAAAGACAAAAATACAACAAAATCTTTGAGACAAAAAATGGTGAACAAAACATTCCCTTCATCAGGGTCTAAAAGAAAAATGGCACATCAAGTTTCATTCATAGCTTAACTGTCTACCATAAACGTTCTAATTAATAATTAGTAAATCTTCATAGCAGACAAACGCAGAAACTCATAATCAGCATAATTATATTAAAATTAAATAACTATGGTTACACAGAATATCATTGATTTTTATACAACAATAATTAAAACAAACAGATATGGTTAAAAAATAAAATAAAATAAAAATATCTATAGTTATCAAAAACAGCTAACCATCTGTAAAGGAGCCGGTGAGAGAGATGGAGATATACACACTTCCCTCTGGTTCCAGATTCACCTGGAAGAAGATATACTCAGTGAGATAACACTTTAAAAGCTCACTAAAACTATAAGTGCTGACAATATGGCAACATTTCACTTTTAACAAAAGCTTCCTAACATTTAGCAGGCCTGATGTATGAAGGACATACTTTATTTCCTTAACAAACAAACAAACTAATATATATATATATATATATATTTAAAATCCTATACATTTTAAAATACTTTTTTAGTTTACAATGTAATTATATTGCATGTAAAAATATTGTGTTAGCATGAACACATAAATATTTAACATATTTAAATTAAAAAAATTTAAATTAATTTTTTTTTTAAATAGCACCAGAATTTTTACTAAAATGGTAACCCTGACATTAAAGGTGACACATTTAGGTAAATGGAAATGTTTTTAGAGTGAAGGATGTGGCTACTATGTGATGTGGTTACCACTTAACATAAAATAAAAATGTTGGGAGCTCTTATTACTATGAGTGAAAGCTTGTTTGGTATAATGTATAACACAACATAATAAAACATCATATTTAACCGCATATATTATCAGAATCGTATCTCTAGCTGGTCACACTAACCTTTTAGCACAGTCTTAGTCATTCTATCTAGCCATCTAAGTCATTCTCTCACTTATTATCATTTAGCTTGCCCTGCCATGTGGGAGGAATTCCTGTAACACGAGGCAAGACAAGGAAAGCAGGACGAGCTGGTTCAGGGAGTCAAGTCCACAGCACGCACCACCAAACACTTCAGGGATCGGAAGGTTTAAGCATTGACCCAACCACTTTAATCATATTTAAAAAGCATAAAATTTAAAGAGACCATCCCAGCATCTGATAGAACAATTTTTTTTTTAAAATATAAAACACACTATTGGTTGCCAGTAAACCGCACACGAGAGATGCAAAGATAACTAGTATTTCCTTGACCAACTCTCAGCTGTGAAGCCGAAGCAGGGGTTTACCTACAAACCAGCAGATATGTTTGGCAGCTGGCTTTAAAATTACACTTCAGACCACGCAACAAAATGGAAATCCTAACAAGATGTCAATTTAAGTTCTGATAACTATTGCGAGTCATCCATGTGGGGAACGTAAAATGTAAAACACAGAAGAGGTTATAAGGGGCAAAGAGAGGAATCCAGCTAGTTTGGTTGAGCAGCATGTCTGCACTGGTGGTACGTGAGTTTGGAAGCACGTCCCCCACAAACAAAGTGAGAGAACCACATTTGCAAAATAACCAGCACATTTTCTGCAACCTATAATGAAACTGTGATCATAAGGGATATTCTAAATCTCTAATACAATCCAAATAAGGCCTAATGCAAATACTAAAAATAACGGCATCATGTTCAGTGTCAAATTCCTGTAACCTTGAAAAATGTTAATGTGTAATTTTTAAGCACGTTTTAGCATGAAATATAACAACCTCACCATTAGATTTCAAGACTTAAAAAAAACTTCACAAGGACTCATTTGATCTGATTTTATCACTTAAAAACTAAAGGAAAAGCAGAACACGAGTTTATCAAACTGCACATCCCCGGTTACCCCATAGATGCAAGAAAATAGAACGCTCTGAAAGTTTCCGTGATGCATGGTGGGGTGCAACATGTGGTTTTGAGCACAGCCTAGTTATTGCACAAATGAAAGCAACAGGACCCTTTTACAAGAACCATGATAGGCCTGTAGTCAGGAAAGCCTAAAAGTGCAAAGAAAAGAGGCCAATGGTTTTGTATTTTGTGTTTTGTCTGTAAATGTATATCAAAGTATTTATATCAAAAGTAAAGGATATGAAATTTGGGGTGGGGGGTAGTTGGGGGGTTTCCAAGAACATAGGCCAATTCCTCTCCTTTTTATTATTAAAAAAAATAATCAATATTTTTTACACAAAAGTAACAAAAAGTTTCACAACATTTCAATAAGTCAAAAAAGTACACAAAAAAGAGAAAACACCAGCGCTAAAGGTAACCATAGCTCGCTGTTTTGCACTTTTCATTTATAAAACAAATTATTTGTCATGTTATTATACATGTATAAATCCATATACCACAAAAAAATATATATATATGTCACCAAAGTGTTGATCATATCAACATTTCCGCCTCAAATTAATTATTGTAAAACCCCTCCAATATTGGCCAGCTGCATTAAGTAGCCACTATGTTAACGGGATAGTTTGCCCAAAAATGAAAATTCTGTCATCATTTAAATTTCAAATTGTTCCAATCATCAATACGAGTTTGTTTCTTCTGTTGGAAACAAAATATGGTATTTTGAGTAATGTTGCTAACCAGACAGTTGACGGTAGCCGTTGACTTTCAAAGTAGGCTATTTTCCCCCTATTCTATAGAAGTCAATGGCTACCGTCAACTGATTAGCAGAGTTGTCATTAATGGGTGTAGCCTACTATCTCTTTAAGACTGCCTCTTAAAAACTAGTTTGACCAACTAGCAGTTAGCCAAGGGATAATAAATCTTACTATTCAGAATTAAGTAAGACCAGCAGTCTACTTTTTACTAGTCTAAGCAGTCAATGCAACCGGTCTTGTGTGTAGGCTACAGTAGAAACTCACCCATCCTTCAAACGTTTGTCTTGTGTTTGACGACGTTATCAATTCCTCAAGCTGGATTCTGTAATTGGCGACAAAATCGTCGTATCCTATAGGAGTGTTATGGAAAACAGCCAGCTCCAGCTCTTTGCCATTTGTGACGAATGGGCAGAATTCATCATTGAAGGTTGGTTTGTTGGTCTTTGCTTTTGTGGCGGTCTGTCCAACTTTCACATTATCAACTTTAACAACAATATAAGGATCCAGGACGATTTTCTTATGAAAAGTGTGACGAGTTGAAAAAGTTGTTGGTTTTAAATCCACCGCCTCCCCAATACGCAGCTTCAAATATCCGTTGAATTTCATATTGTAGCTCCAGTATTTAATATTCGATGCAAAAACCTTCTATGCAATAAATCAAAACAAAACAGTCATATAGTAAAAGTTTTGTTCAGCTAACACGAACTCATAATAAAGAACAAAACAACACGTTCAAGGAAACGTAGAAATAAAGCAAGTCTTTTCGTAACATAGTTTAGTATAAAAACCAAAACAGCAAACCACAGAGAGCTGAGCTACCGTCCTCTGCAGGAAATCGTATTCTGTCTCTCTCTGTTGATCTGTGTGAAGTACATCGACAAACTTTCATGGGTACATGCCTCATTCCGTGTTTGTGCCGTCATCTACTATAGAAACTATGCAGACAATGCGAGCATAACAGAGACAAAGCCGATGATTAGACACACCTGACTCTGTTCTTCCCTTACCAGCAGGCAACATGGGAATCCATTCATTTTGAATTCATCACTATTAGGGCTAGACTGCAGCAGGTTTTTCAGTTTTGTTTTTTGTTTTTTTTGTTACTGTACACAACTAGTTTAGGCCTAAATACTGTCAATCAAAAACTAATATGATGCTTCATAACATGAACTGATCTATATATGTAACAGGTGCATTAACAGAACTGTGCGTGTGTGATATATCAGCCAACACCAACTTTCCCAAGAAAACAGTGCGGAGAAAATCTTGATGTCCGCTAGAACTGGAGGAAAGTGAAAGTGAAAGAGAGAAATCATTAAATCATCGAAAAATATTAAAACATAGCACCTGCTTTGCCACCAACCCTGCAATGTGAATCTCAGTAACTGAATCTAAAGTATAATAACTAACATATTATATATTATTAACTAATATATTATCATATCTAATATAGGCTATTTTCAAGTAAGTAACATTTTACACATTTTATCATTTGATTTGTGACCATTAACTGATGCTCGAGAAACGACAATGATTCAATAATTTGATTGAAATTGGGTTGGTGAGGAGGAATGGCACTATTATTTTGAACTGCTAAGTGTTTTCAATTTGTGTGACCACTTTTTTTTTTTTTAATTAGCTTTTATTTTTAGCCTTCATTTTAGTTTTAGTTTATATTTTGGTGATTGTGTTATGTGCTTTTGTCAGTTTAATGTCATTACTTTTTGTTTAAATATTTCTATTTATCTCTGTTATGCTCATTTCATATTTAATTGTTTTAGTAATTCAACTTAAACTTATTTTAGTTAGTTGCCAAGGCAACATTTCAGGTTTTTTTTTCTCGAAGTTTTCATCGAATATTTATAGTTTATTTCAGCATCAACAAAACAAAATAGTAGTGCTATGCACAGTTTTCCAGAAGAGGGCAGTGTTGCGTAACGCTGAATTGTGGCATCAAAGATCACCTCTACCAGGGGCCAATTGTATAAAAGATTTAGGACTAGTATTAGGCCTACAAGTTAGTCATCTAATATTTTTCTTTAATACCAGTCTTTTTTTATTACACCTTGACTAACTGCTAGCTGGTCAGACTTGTACTTAAGACACATATAATCTTAACATAGAGGTTAAGTTTATCCAACTGCCCCCAGTTTAGGTTTAGAAGTTTCTAAAAAGCTCCTCCAGGCCTTTACAGTCTGGATTTGCAAATGCAAATTTATGTGATTTATGGAAGTTAAACTTGCTAGCTTGTATAGTTGTCAGAGCACTTGTTAATGGACTATTAGCAAGACTGCCTTTAAAATTATATTTTTGCCATTACTAATTCACAGCTATTATTGCATTTATAAAATAATTGACAAGAGTGAATTATAATAATTACTATGGCCAAACATACATCTCTTCCATGAAATAGCCTTCACAGGTCTAGCTCCACAGGGGGGCCCGATTGGGTCTGGCCCACCCAATTATAAATTTGGCCCAGTCTGGCAACCACCTCCCTACCTCTTCCCCCAGCCATCCAGCCCATCTTGTGAAATCACTTCTCTTGTGGTGACTGAAACAATAGCTGATGTCTGCGTCAAACAGTGGATGGTCTATGTATAGATAAATAGTCTGTACACAAAGAGCACTAGATGTCACTGCAACTCAAAAAGTGCCCTTATTTTAAAAATATGACACTGAACCTTCAAATGTGCACATGTAAAACGTGGTAAGAACCTAAACTAGACATTTTTATCATATAATGCTTGATAAGCATTTGTGTTTTTGTCATTTACACAATGCAAATTCAAACATTTAAATCAATAAGAAAAAAATAAAAACCCCAAAAAATTAAATTTAAAAAGCTATGAAGCATCATATCACTATTTCTTTTTTCAGAGACACCACAGAAAAGTACCTGCTGATGCACTGGCGGAAAAGACAGTGTGAACGATATGACATTAAACTAACAAACATCGAAAACATGAAAACACAACACCTGCTTTGCCATCACAGCCCTGCAATGTGAATCTCAGCAAGTGGGCTACTGAGTTTCTATATTGGCAGCCGAACGAGTCAGGCCTCAAACTGTGAATAGCACCTCATTCATCATGCTCCATAAAGAACCCCAGGGAACACGTGCACCATAACCACAGGCATAAAAATAGATGCTGCAGATATACAAAGCCTCTCTCAAACACCTTCATATACATATCCGGGCATATTGATCTGAGCAATCAACTATAGGTTTCTTAAGTGGCATAAGAGCAGACCGTTCAGACAGCTCATGCATTTTTTTTTCTTTAATTGTGCCATATGGTGTCTGAAACTAAACCTGATACTATGTCTATACTATTACTTACAAGAGGAATTTTCCAGTGTATCCACCTGCAAGCTGCCACCCAGTTTGCCTATATAAAACTGTAACTGTAGTATATATTCTCCTCCCTCTCTCAACTACAATGACAGCACATTACAGATGTCTACAACATGACTGACATTAGATAGTTGTGTGAGTCTAGTGGGCTGAAATAATTAATGCTACATGTAAAAACTTGTAGCATTGTTAACGCTCTGTCCATTGTATTGCAACAGGCCTGTAATTAACCCTGCATGTCATTCTTTTGTGGACAATGCTGCTTACACTCACCACCTTCTATGTGTTTGAGGAGCATGACTGTAATTTCTGTCACACTACAACCTTTAAGCAATGGCTCACAGCATATCACATTAATAGGGAGCTTCTAATACAAAGTGGTCCCATTTTAAAGTTATCGACCTCTTCTATAAGCTCTTCACCAGGTCACCACAATTCACCTTTGAAGGAAGAAAAACAACATGTTAAGGATCCGATTTAGGAAATAATGTGGACACGTGTAACCCAAGCTCCCCGCTGCTCATTCAGATGATTGAGAGTGGCCAATAAAAGCTTTGTCTATTTTCTTCGGTTATTCCTTCAAGGGCAAATAAGCTTGTGCATGTGTACTGTATGTGAGAGAGAGAGGCAGAAAGAGAAAGGTATGATTAAATTAGAAATTATTATGAGATTTTGTGCTCAATCAATATACATATTTTGCAGACGCCAGGAAATAGGTTCATGTCTTATGGACTTCTGCTTTTAGGACCCACACATACAAACACAAGCACATACGGTAAGCATGCTGGAAATGGAAACCAGTACTTTAGTAGTGAATTCTGTATCAATATCCATCTCAGTCTGTTTTCAACTTCTAAAGCAAATGCTTAACTCGATTAAATGTATACTTTATAGCCTGTGTTAGCACACAGCCTAGACAATGTATAACTGTACAACTCAAATCCTCCGTAGGATTTACCATAATAACTGATGTGGACACTCTTTGCAGGACTGTAAAGCTTTGGATACGCAAGGTCTGCAGGATGACAGACCTATTTTTTAAAGTCTTTACCGTTAGCTACAATTTCCACGCTTGTGAGATGAAGCCATACGCCTGTGACTGTGGAACACGTGGGAAACATTTGCCCACTAAGCTCTAATTCAGCCCAGCTGTGTGGACACACCACTCTGAGAATGAAGCTTCAGCCACTGCTGAATTGATTCTCACCAGAGGGGAGAAACTGAGAGCGAAACATAATTTTCTAAACCTGGATCTCAATAAGCCTTTCCAGTGGATCCCCCATCCCACAAGCAGTGCTAATCTTAGTCTAGCTTTACAGTGATAGTTGGTGCTTGGTTTAGCGCTCTGCATTGGTTTGTTATTAATCAAACTGCAGTTTGCTGCAGTACTGTGAATGATTTAACAATTTGGTAAATAGACAATGCATGCTTTATAAGGTTAGTTAACACCATAGCTAATTAAATAGCATCTCACAAGCAGGTTTGCTGTATTGAATAACACAAGAGCAGTGAGACCAGAAAGATAGTTAAAAAAAAAGCTAGAATAGGCCTAACAAAGTGCAGTAAACGGAAAAACTTTTCTTTTTTTGCTGCAAACCAGTGTTTTTGATTACGATAAAAATTAAATCAAATAACTAAAGATTAATATAAATAGATTAAAATACTATGATTACAAATATCAGGTTGCAATATGCAGCACAATGGACTGTTTTTGTACAGCTGAAATAACTGGAGGCGGCCCACACCAAAATGTCTGCGCACACTCTTATGTTAAAAATAAGTTCAAATAAACAGTTCACTAAACAAAAATTTAATATTGAATAAGTTACAATTTAAGCACAATTGACAGCTAAATTAAAAAATTGAAAGCTAACAAAGCCACAGCAGAACCGCTGAGCATCTAGTGCATTCCTGAATCCTGAATGAATCAGTGTTTTTAAGCGAATCGATTCAATGAACGATTTAAATGATTCACTCGGTCGCGTAACCTGCAGAAACCCCCCACCACCACCACCACTAAACCACTAAAAGAAAAATCCCCACCACTAAACTACAAACTGATGGATAGTGACTGGGACACAGACAAGCAGCATTACTAGCAAAGGAGCAGGAGCAAATATATTTGTAAGAGCCATTTAAGTATTTGTTTATTTATATAGATGTGAAATAAGTTATTGTTTGGATTAAGTAACTGTTAAATAATTGCATTTAAATAATTTAATATGTTTCATATAAAGATTGAAAATGATGCTGATGTCATTTCCGGCAAGGACCGTTAGAATTTGTTTCATGCAAGAATGGAGCGCTACAGTTTTTTGACCGTGTAACTTTTCCAGTTAATTTTTGTTATTAAACTTGCTGAAAAGGAAATTACTGGACTTTTGGACGTTATTCGAGTTCAATACACGCTCACACACGTAGGAGAAGCAACAGAAATCACAAATTGGATGGATTGCTATCACAATGTTTACTGCTCTAATTGTTAGACAAGTGAACAACACTCCATACCTTTTCACAGTACTAAACATTGTGATAGCAATCCATCCAATTTGCGATTTCTGTTGCTTCTCCTACGTGTGTGAGCGTGTATTGAACTCGAATAACGTCCAAAAGTCCAGTAATTTCCTTTTCAGCAAGTTTAATAACAATATTATTTAATGCTTAAAATTATTTTCTTGTATAGGCTACTCATCTAATCCCCATATGAAAGTTATGTGGACTTGTATTGCTGTATATGCACTAACCAACCTTGAACCTGAGCTGTTCGGCTTTGATCAGACCCTACAGCAAAACCAAATTCTCTATGAAAACAAACAAATCTAATCACAGTCACCTTTAGCCATAATTTATACTACCAGGTCTCAAGATATATATCAACTTCACAAAGTAACAGCGGTTTACTATGAACCCCAGATGGAAAGGCACATTCCAGTGAATTCGTCACCGTTAAGGCAGGTAAGCAAGGTGCCTGTTGATTTGTGGTCAGTAAATATGGCCAGGAGGGCAAGCCTGAGGGTGAACAGCTATTTCTGGGAAGACTGAGACCCAGTTTGAGGGACATGTCTAAAATAATCTACGAGCTTGCTCCAAAATAAATACTATTCTGAGACCTAATGAGAATACATAATCCCAAAAAATTCTAAATAAACAATATGGATTGAAGCCAAGACTCATTTTCCGCATCTTTATTCACAGCGTGGGCCAGCAGGTTCAGGAAATCTCTCAGAAAGCCATGAGTATTAGCATCCAGGCCTCGACCGGATGCCCCAAAGCTCAGGGTTCAAGCTTCATCCCGTTCTTCCCTCTCCCAGAGCTGAGGACGGGGAAGAGAAAGAAAAAAAAAAAAATGATACAAGACAGAGTCAGTTAAAATAAAACATAAATCTCCCAACATTTCTTTTGCATTGTTATATTTTTTTTAACTCACTTTGTTTGCTGTTATTGAGACCATACACATATTTTCATATTTACATGGCAATCCCTACTCTATCTCTATAAACTACGTATCATCCATGAGCCTTAAGCTTTCACAACACAGCACAGCGTCCCTCAGGGATGTTTTACTCCAGGTCTCGGCAAAGGTAATCCCCGGCCTTAGACAACAAGTAGTCCTCTTACACTGTCCCATTCAGAAACAGCCCTCCCGCCCTGGCCTCTCCCTTTTTCCCCACCATCGGCAGGCCAGCTGTCACTGTAAACTGAGCCGGGTGGACCCTCGCGAACAGCTCAGCCTCTGCCCAGCTGCCGCCTTGGGATCTTATCAGCCACGGGACCATGCAGCACAGACAATCTGGACCTGGTTTGTGTTTCAAGGCTATTCAAAATGACCTAAATGACATCAATAACACACTGGTGGTGGAAATGGGTCAAAAAAACATAGACTTGTGTGTTGAAAACCAGTGCATTTCTGCATTTTTAAATTAAAACTAATCTGAGACATGAAGTTTCATTTCAATTAAAAAATTAAAGTTGAATTTAAACTAAAATGCTCAAGCTCAGTAACAGTAGGAGTGAGATGTAAAAAATTTAAACAAAACTTCATAGTGTGTCTCAGATTAGATGTACAGTAACTTTAAAATGCAGATATACACTGGTTCAGCAATCATAAGCAACAACATGAACACAACCCACAAGGACATTTCTTGAGAGAAATTTCTTTCAAACCTTCCTCATATGACTATGATAAGAAGATGGCCTTTCAATTTAAAATGGGTCGCCAATGGCAATGCACATTGACAATAACAAACAAACAAAACAAAAAAAAAAACTACAAATATTTCATTTTCCAGAATGCTTTAGTATTAGCGCTCGAATGGATTATGCCTTTTTCTATTAATGATAAGCATGAAAGTAAAAATTATGCATACTGTGTTCATGATGAAAGCTTTCTTTATTTTTGTAGAGGGCAAAAAGTTAAACATTTTTAATCATATATTTTTGGATATACTTTATTTTTATATATATATATATATATATATATATATATATATTGTATCCCATGTTTAACATTACAAATATTGTCTGACAACTGTAATATTTTATAAATGTTTTAATTTTGACAATTTGATACTTCTCACACTTTCTGACTCTGTAGAACAATAAACATAGTTCACCCAAAAATAAAAATTCTGTCATCATTTACCTTCATGTTGTTACAAATCAGTGTGACTTTCTTTTCTGAAACACAAAAATGTTGGTAATGTTTTGGTTGCCATTAACATCCATTATATGGAAGAAGAAGAAAAAAATATATTTTCTTTCATATCTTTATTTATTTTATTTTTTTTCATTACAACATGAGAGTGAGTAAATGATGACTAGTCTGAGTATTCATCAATTAGGGTGAGTAAATGATGAATTTTCATTTTTGGGTCAACAACCCCTTTAGATATTTTCATCTATGAACACAGCAAGCTATTTCCTTCCTTGTATATGATTATTTGAGCTTACGAACCCAAGTAATGTGGATACAAAAATGTATAATTGTTAGGTCCAGACATTTCTGATTCCTCTAAATGACAGCAATGTCCTGATGTGATCTCAAATGTATAAAACTCTCAGAGTGACATACAGGTCTTCATCCTAGCAATGGAATTCATGACACACCAGCACCTCAAACAGCAGCCTCTTAATTAGAACAAATGCCTTCCCTCCAGGCTTTCTTGCAATAACAGTGGGACTGTACTTAAACTCAATTAGCTCATCAGCTTTAAAGTGGGCTAAGTGATGTTTACTCAACATGGGCTAATTGTGTGGCATATGGTAAGCTTGGTAGATGGAAGTGTAGGGGTGGGTTTGTTGTTGGATAGTTTGGGATAGGTCTGCAGTAAAGCTATTAGGGATTACCTGGGCTGATGGTGGTGGTCCTGACAGCCCTGAGGGGACGTGAGTGTTGAGAATTCAGAATCCGCCCTATACAATCAGCAGGGGGCTTCAAGATCTCTTCCTTTTGAGAGCGCTCTAAAAATGTCTAGAGAGAGAGGGAAATATAAAATTTTTATCTATTTATTTATATATACTTAATATAATTAAACTAACAATAAGTTAATAAATATTTTATAATATTTATAATAATAAATATTATATATATAACTGTTTTATTAAAATTATAAAATAAAATACATTTTTAATAATAAATCAATTATATAAAATAATATAATAAAAAAAATGTAATTTTTTTCTATGTAAAAAAACACTGATATCGATCAGATTAAGCTCTCTAATGGCATCATTGGTAAACAGACTGATGTTAAACAATGCATTTCAGTATCACTGTGGTTGGTTAAGAGTAGCAGGGTTGTCTTTTTCTATCCAGGGAACAGTGACAGCTGTGGGGCCAACAGTGGGTCCGTGCTCCCCTGCAGCTGTCTTGTGTGCCTGGGGTGGAATGACTCAGTGATCCTCCTCTAACTGGACAGATCCGGACCAGCACAACACCTGCTCTTTCTGGCAAAGCACAGGCAGGCCAACCTTGGTATGGGGCTATTGTGCAATAATTCCACAGGACAGGGTGGTTGTGGTGCCTTGTGTTTTACGAGACATTACAAAAGATTACCTTTATCTGTGCGTCATTCAAACAGGAACCACAGATGAGGGATTCTTCTGGCAGAGTTATAAGGAGCAAAAAAGAAGAACAAGGGATTCTGCAAGCAGAGAGAACAAGAGGCTAGAATGCCCTCCGTGCTCCGGAATTTGCAATGTTCAGTATTTTTCTGTTTCTGTTAGTCAGCAAATGAATCATATTATAAATTCTGATGACTGCGGACTATCCAACCAGTGTCCTTTTTCCCTCCCTTATTTCAAAGGCCCAAAGGAATTGACTTTGAAGACTCTTTGGTCACTGGATTTCTTTTCCATCTTTTTCCTTGACCTAACTGAGCTGATTCATCTCCACATCTCATTATCTACTATAAGAAGGGCTAGCTTTGGTTAGGTGACCTCTTTATGTAGAGTCAGCAGAATAGACTGTAAAGCTTGTGGCCTTTAGGCTTCTGTTGGGGTCGACAAAGTATAATCAATAGGCTTTCATTTAGCTCCAAAGCACATAAAAGCTCCAAAACTGTCCTCCTCCATTTTTTGCTGCAGAAAACTTTATTTGTTGCAATGAAAAGTTGTGAAAATGATAGTAAATATTTTGATTTGTAATCAACGGGTTTGTCGGCGGTATCTGAAATGTATAGCAACTACTCGTCATTGGCAATTGGCTATGCGGTTGTACAATCAAAGAACCTCTATCACAACCTCTCCTTGGAGGATGTATGTTATTAGTCTCGTTGACAGACAGATATTCTGTATGGCTACCATTTGCAAGGGAGTAAGAGGCTTAGCAATGGCTTTTTTGGGATTCTACTCTTGCCAAGTGTGAGGAAGTATGTGTTTAGAGCATTCATAAGGATTGCCCTCTGGAGCTTACTATCATTGACATGTGGGAATAGAGGGGCTACCATACTGCTGCCCTTCTGAAGGACAACTGAAAGAGTTTGGAGAGGGAGGGAGGAGTATTGGGGAGAAGAAAATGCTGACAGGGTGATGCAGTAAGACGAGAACAGCATGGCACAGTGTAAATGGAGTTGGCACCGTACTGAGAGAGCAAAGAGATTCACAGTACCAACTAGCTGGCATATTTGCCCATGCAGCTTTGCAGCACAAGTCAGTAGTCATGGATTAAAGCATCCAGAACAGCTTAAATACATGCTGAAAATCTCAAATAAACATCCTGACATCTGTTAATTGTGATTTGAGAATTCATAGTTTATTTAAAAATAAATATTATTTAAAATGTAATAAATTATTTGAAAATAAATGTTAAATACAGGGAAAAAGAACTTGCATTGTTTGATTGGAACTAATATCTATTATCTTACTTGGTGAATATCACTTACCTTATACTAGAGAGTTATTCATGTCCAAATGTGTTTTAGTGACAAATGATGAATAAAATTATTGGTGAGTGCATTAAAAGAAAATAGACAACGGATCAGGAAAGTAGGCCAATGTCCCTTAGGAAATAAACATCCTTCAGTTATTCCCTAGACTCAACAAGCAAACAAAGTACAGAAGAAATAGCTTTAACAGGATGTCAAATCTGGGTTTAATTGTTTAAATAAATCTAATAAGTATTTTCCTGGAAATGGGGTCTTGAACATTTTAGCTTCACCAGACAACAGAGTTCCCAGACATGAACTATAAAAACATTTTACAATAATGTTTAATTCAGCATTATTAGGTATCATGCATTTAAAAAAAATAAATAAATAAATAATGTTAATTTACTATTAAAATATAGCTATTGTTCATTGCTAATTTATCTTAGTTCATAATAGAATAAATAAATAAAAATTGAAATATTTAAAAGTAAAATTAAATATAAAATTTTATATTATATTAATTAAAAAGACAAAAATAGCCAAGATTAATAAATGCTGTAAAAGTATTGTTCATTATTGTTATCATAATACCTAATGCATCAACTAAAGAGTGAATTAACCCATGCACAACTCAATTTACCAAACTCATATATGAACATAAATGTAAATGTATATAAAAATGAATATTAGAAGAATGTTCAAACGCTGCTAGGGACCCCACATGCTTCACATGAAACCGTGGGTTCACCTCATCCAAACCAGACACCAACATAACTGCCAAACAACTGACCTTTGACCTCAAATTACACTAATACTTCCTGTGTTCGTTACAGCACATCTCCTATGTGAGGGAATTCTAAAACACACAGATATACTGCCAGAGGACACTAAACACATATGAAGGAATACACCGGTGTATATGGAGATGCTGCCATGAAGGTAAGCAAAACTTAAAAGGAGATTATCTCTGAGAGGCCATCAGCGTATTGATTTGCTCAGATGTTTTTTCAGAGCTTCAAGGCTATTTCCAGCTCAACGCGGGCGGCTGTCCTTCCTGGTTTGATCCCCTAGGCAACCGATGTGGTCATTCCTTCCAGAAAATGGAGAGCAATGTGTAACCAAACACCAACAGGGGCCCCAGAAATCCAGTGTGTGTGTGTATGTGTGTGGGTAGTGTACATTATGGTTGAAAAGTGGAAAATAAGTCAGTTTTTTTGTTAGGTTTTTTTTTTTTTTAACCGCAGAATCTTACACAAATAATCTTATGTTTAGCATTAATCAGTAATCATAAATTAATGGTATTTATGTTTTTTTTTAATCATTTAACAATATTTAACATTTAAATATAATAATATGAATATATATTTTTTATACAATTTTATCTAGGCCTAATGGAATTCTTTTCATAAATTAATCAAAATTATGTTAATTTAATTCTGTGCAGTATAAAATATACCAACCACATAATCCACATAAATTTAATATTGGATTACAGCCATTGTAAAATGAACAGTGCTCAATTTTTCCTTGTTTCCACAATCTTCATCAGATTCAATTCTTCTTCCTCCCACTCTTCAGACTATTTCATGCACAATCATTTCACCTCCCTATCCATTCCCTCCTGCTCGAGTGTCTTTCATATTCTTTTCCCCTTCCCCACGTTTGCCCTCCCTTTTTATTTCCCAACTCTCCCTCTGTATAATTTCCTTTCCACAGGCTTTGTTAGGCACCTTGAAACCTTAGCCGTTTCAAATAGCAACGTCTCTCAGCAGCAGGTCCTTGCCATAGCATTAGATGCAACTTGATCTGGGCCCTCAAGCAGAGCCTTGTTATTGGATAAATACAGGGCCTCCTGCCATGACCGATCTGTTCTACAGGGGGCACTAGAGGAGAGAAGATTCAAGGATAGCACAGATAGATACAGTTTTTATAGCTTTTTAGGATATTTTTGCAGCAAAACTGGTTGGTAGCTGTTCATATAGCTACTTCATCAAAGTGTAATCTAAAGTGTAACATGTTGACTGTCAGTCTAAACTGTAAAAGGGAGGACGAGCATCTCTATAGGAAGCCGTCTTACTCAAACAAAGAGAGTATGTAGGCCGGCCCCACATTAGCACACAATCTCTCAAGCTCCATTAGGGACATAATGAAGATACAAATCAATCTAATCCTATTGTGGAGACATTCCCTCCCACTTATCCACATAATCCCGCTGCAGTGAGGCTGAGTCCTGCTGGAATGCCGTGCTGAGGGAATACAGATCTCTCACTGAGATAATTAGCATTTCACAGCTCACAGTACCACTTGCCTCACTCTTAAAGTGCCGCCAATATAATCCACAAAAGATAATTTTCCAAACACATACAAAAACTATAATTATATATATATTTCTAGATACGAGAGGGAAATTTAGGTTGTGATTTTGAAAGGAAAGAGTTGAGGTGACTGATGGGAAGTGATGAACATGAGAGTGACTTTTGGGGGCCAGGTCTTCTCAGCAGGGCTGCTTTAGGTTCTGTCCCACATGTGTTCTGCATAAAGACTATCAAAGGCTGAGTCCCCCCCTGCGGCACAAGCCCGCCCTGCTGTAAAGAGCCATCAAACGAAAGTGTGACAGACTGAAGGGGCTGTAATGGGTATATGAGGGGCTGGAGAGAGTCCAGACACACATACACAAATGCAGGTCTGCATGAAGACATAAACTAGAATTTTTCCTCTATTACAGTCACTGTGTCTCATGTAGGCACACATCTAAATGAGAAAAAGACCAACTGACCTATTATTCGTGGTGCTTTTGAACAATCAATCAATGTGCTTGACTGTTATCGAAGGCTGGAATATACAACAAGATTTTTTTCCCCGATTTTCGGCTGATTTACAGTTTGGATAAGTTGAAGCTGGTTGCCTCAAGTCAGAGATTCTGCAGATTTGAGTTGACTTACATTTTAGACACATAATTGTCAGTTACTTTGTCTATTTGTGCTCCACCAATAAAAAAAGTTGCAAAAAAAATTGACTCTGAGCAACACATTGGCCTGAATGATGAATAGGTGAACAGGTGAATTATTCAGTAACTCACTGATTAACACAGAGGCCCTGTACCATAATTCATGTGCACTTACAGTCTTGTGGATGTACAATGGGTGTCCATGTCCGTTAAGTTCATAAGACCATAGGGCAGGGCTGTCCAAACTCTGTCCTGGAGGGCCGGCGTCCTGCAGAGTTTAGCTCTAACTTGCCTCAACACACCTGCCTGGAATTTTCTAGCATGCCTAGTAAGACCTTGATTAGCTGGTTCAGGTGTGTTTAATTAGGGTTGGAGCTAAACTCTGTAGGACAGCGACTACGTTTACATGGACAGTAATCTAATTATTTACCTTATTCTAAATAAGACAATATTATGATTAAGGTGTTTACATGAGTTGCTTTGAGAATATTCCTTTCATGTTCCCGTTTTACATGTTATAGTGCATCTAATGATTAATGGCACATGTCATTACGTCCCTGCGCGACGCCATCCGACATCCCTCCAGAATTTCACGTATCAACATACATTTCGTCTTCGTTATGATGCCATATACAGTTTTGGGTGTTTAATTTTTAATTTACTGAAAGCTTCAAGTGCAGTTAATTATTTGTCATGCTATATGTGCAAACAGACAACGGCATTGTTGAAGCCATGCTCTTTTGTTTGCTGTCAAACGGTTGACCACTGCCGTGTGTATCCTGCCACAAAATGTGGCAAAAAGTCCTACACGATGGTAAAAGTGTTATTAAGGTGTGTACATGTCTATACTGCACTTCAATAATGTGATTAATTTAATTCTTAATCAGAGTATTGTCTTAATCGTGTTAAAAACGGAATATTGTTATCCATGTAAACATACTCAGTGGTCCTCCAGGACTGAGTTTGGACACCCCTGCTGAAGGGTGTCCCATTTTAGGTTTAAGAAGAGTGCTCATGACTGCCCCCTTTGGAGTCGCTATGCACTTGATATGCATTTTTGCTGCGCCCTCCACTTCAACCTGACAGTCAAAGCAACATTATGTGTGGACTCGAGGAAGACTGCTAGGGCTTTTGTTCCTATTTGGGACAGGGCCAGACTTGTTTCGTTCCTAAACGAATCGATTGAGTCAATGACTCCGTAACTCACTTAATTTGTCGCCACCTACTGGTGTAATGATGTAACTTACAGAAAAAGTCTGAAACTTTGAAAAATCTGAAATGAATGCATTCTAAAAACATATATTGTGTTTTTTTTATTTATACTGCATGCAGAACCGGAAAAGTATCTGAGAGCTGAGCTG
>JAFVLL020028061.1:0-11446 GCA_021397915.2 Tor tambroides
ACTCAGACACATCACTTAGTCTACCATGATTTACATTCTCATGTTATTAAAACAATATTATTACCATATTTTACTGCTAAAATTCTCAATAATATATATATATATGTATGTATTGACCCCAGACTTTTGAAAAGCAGTGTGTATAAAAATCTAATTAAGTCATAGTTCATTTATTTAAAACGAATAATTCTGTCATAATCCTGTTCTTCAGTGTTGCTTGGTTTATTAAGGATATCTGCTAGGTTGGATTTGAAATTTGAAACACAGAGTTGTTTTTCTTTGCTCACGAAGTCAAATTTGATTTATCTGGTAAAAGCATTGCAAATACACAGCTAATGTTGTCTTTGAGTTACAGGATAACAGCTGTGCTCTTTTAGTGCTCTCTGTGACTCGTGGCTCACTTCTTAGCACCTTCTCATGGTCCTAACTGTTAATCCAGAGTCACCATATCACCAATGCTGTGACAAGCTCATATTCACCAGCACGAACGTGTGACGTTGTAATGAAGTTAAATGAGTCGAAAACAGGACTTTGGAGTAATGGAAAGCCATAGAACATCCTGTTCCAAAGAACTGAGAGTATTGGCCACTGGTCGCGTGTCCCCCTCCTTCAGCTGTTATTATCCTTCTGAAGGGATGAGTCACCCCTGGTGCTGTCACTATCTGTCTGCCTGCTTTCCTGCCTGTTTACGTTTCTCTCCCTCCATAGAAATCAGACACTGCCAGTATACAGCTTTGGCTTTGTACAGAGACCCAGGAGAGGATCTGGAGTCAGTGCATTCAGTGCACTTGAGTTTGGTGTATTACCAGGATAGGTGGCTTTGTCCTGCGTCATCGCTCTGGTTTTAGGTTTCTCGAAAAAAGCCTATCCAGAAAGGAAAATATAGAAAAACAGAAGCAAATATGTTGTCTTGTAGTAATAAAATGGCAGTGAGAGATTCTTCTTATACATTACCTTTATACCTCCAGAGTTCTTTTTTAGCAACATAAAACTTTTGATGTTAACATGAAATGACATCTTAGTGGTAGTTATGTTCGTAAACATCACTAAGGCAACCAGAACTAAGAATGTGTGACTAATCACTACAGCAATTACTGAAGATATAAACTAACTAAAACAACCATTAAAAAATGTGCACAGATATTGGGTAAAATATACATTTTAGTCATTAAATGAACTGTTTTAGAGACTGTTTTTTGGGGGGGGGTGCTGATAGTTTCAGTTTTATATACATAAAGTTTAGGGTCAGTAAGTTTTTTTTTTTTAAGAATTGAATCATTTTAATTATAATAAATAAAATAAAAAATGCATCAGTTTCCACAAAAATATTCGGCAGCACAACTGTTTTCAACATTTATAATTATAAGAAATATCTCTTGAGCAGCAAATCGGCATATTAATATTATTTCATTTTATTACTGTAATAATATTTCATATAATATAACTTTCCATTTTATAATATTTTATATATTTCATATAACTTTTTTTTACTCTATTTTTGATCAAATAAATTCAGCCAGAATAATTTCTGAAGGATCATGTGACAGTGAAGACTGGAAATGTAGCTTTTCCATCAAAAAAAAAAAAAAATTAAAATGTATGAAAATATGAAAGTTGTTTTAATTTGTAATAATATTTCATAGTATTACTGTATTTTTGATTAAATAAGTGCAGTCTTGGTGAGCATAAAGACTTTCAAAAACCTTAAAAAAATCAATCCCAAACTTTTGAACAGTAGTGTATGTATATTAAATTAAACTAAAGTAAATAAATAAAACTATCACTAAAATGGTATATAAAATATATATCGTAGATTAAACTAAAAATCTTAAATCTAAAAATATTCACTTTTAAACCTAATTCTTAGAATTTGACCAATTTATAACCACTTGTTAACTAATGTTAAAATTAAGATTTGTTGTTTATCATTCGTTCACGTTGGCTGATGTAGTTCACAAATGAATCTTTATTGTAAAGTTTTACCTTTTTTTTCTTATTTTTAAAAACAACTTCTCCAAGCAAACAGTGTGGACATGATTGAGGGCCCATAAGACCTGCAGCTAGATTTGAGTTTTCCCCTGAGGCCCTCTGGGACCGTGTTTCCTCTGTGTGTCAGTATATCTACACAATCAGTGGGAGGGTCAATCGGACAGCCAAACGATATATTTTCTTTACTGCTACAGTGGAGACCCGACAGTAAGGCTCTTTATGTGTGCGGACCACATGCCGCTCCTGAAATAAACACTCGGCTAAATTTAGCATTAGCGCTGACCCCAGAGGCAGTGACTTCTAATGGATCACTAATGCAGCATTGAGAGACCAGTCTGACTTCATATGATGCAGATCTGCAGAGGGAGTTGGTGTATGTTTAGCCGCTTGTTTTTTATTCCTCCCTCTCTCTCTCTTGCTCTCTCAGCTAATGCAGTGAAGGTTCAGGCGCTGTCTGTGTGTGTGTGTGTGTGTGTGTGTGTGTGTGTGTTGGATTGATGCCAGTAGCTTGGCTTGAATGGATCACGGGCTTCTGTCCTGACACTGAAGCAAACGGGGGTGGAGTGTGTGAGTGTGCGAGTGTTTTCTTTCTGAATCTGAGGGGGTGATAAAAGATCATAGCTGAGGGAAAACAAGTACTGTGATGGTACCATGGTACAGTAATGATATTATCATAGTACTTTGATAAACACTAACATTCCTTCATTTGGGGTTGGCAAGATTTTTTTAATGCCACATTTTTTTTAATCAAAAATTCCTGCAGTTATATTTTGAAATATAACTACAGTTTAAAATAGCTGTTTTCTATTGAAATATATTTTAAAATGTAATTTATTCCTGTGATGCAAAGCTGAATTTTCAGCATCATTACCTCTTCGGTGTCACATGATCTTTCAGAAATCATACTGATATGCTGATTTGTGCTCGAGAAACATTTATTATTATTATCAATGTTGAAAACAGTTGTGCTGCTTAATGTTTTTAAATCTGATACATTCTTTGACAAATCGAAAAAATAGAATTTACAAAATAAATATTTACCAGGTACTTCCAAGAAAACTATGGTAGTATAATGGCAGCAAGTCCAAAAACACATAGTACTACCACTGTACTTTCTGGATACCTTTTTGTGAACAATTATATAGATTACAATGCTGGGTAAAGAGAACAACTCAGTCACATATAGACATATTGAGTTATGGTGCTCATTTGAGCGATGCAGTTTTCAAATCTCTTGCGTCCCAATTTCGTTCCCCTGTAATTTCCCGTTATCTCTCCAGCTTTGCTATCAATAAAATGGCAAAAAGCCTTCAAACGTTTTTCAAAAGCAAACAGCTTTAAATCAGAAACAACACAACAACAGACTGAGGGGGAGAAAACGGGCAAAGACAGAAGATTAATAAGACTCTGATGAGACTGATTAGTTCAGAATATGAAGAGTGGGAGACTGAAGAAAGAAATGTAATCAAGTAAAACTACAGAATCAGTTCAACCACAAATTTAGTCATTTACTCACCCTCATGATAATTTAAACCTATAGGACTTTCTTTCTTCTTTTGAACACAAAATGTAAATTCTTGCGCTATTATTATTATTATTGGTATTTTTAATTAGCTTTAATTTTTATGTTTTCATTTCATTTTAAATGCATAATTTCAGTAATTTTTTTATACTTCTATTCAGCTTTAATTTATTTTTATTTCAGTTAATTCCTTTTAGTACTTAATTCAGTTAGGTAACATATCATGAAAATCGGACTTTTTCTGTGTTTAAGTGCGAGGTCCCCGGTGCATCTACCAACCCAGAAAACGTGAAAAAGAACAACCCAGTAACTTTGTTTTGGTAAGCCTTTCTCTGCACACTTGTGAAAAATAAGCTGCTTAGATTTCGCTCCCCCCGGACGTAGAAAGGGGATCTTATTATAATATTACCACCCCTTAATCTGCACGTTTCCACCCACAGCGCCGCCATTGCGATAACAGTGTACCAGTTCTAACGCTAATATAAATGTAAACATCTAATATAAACATGCGATTTCTTTCCCAGCTGTTTACCTTTTACAGACATAACCGACTCGTGTATGTTTTTAATAGAAACTTGTGTGTATTTGACAGTTTACGCACAATAAGACATGAACTTTAGCACTCACATGCTGTGTGACAGCCGCTTTCTGCGCACAGAAAACCGTATATCAGAAGTTTAAACTAATATGGTTTAATACACATGATTTCAGCATGATAGACATGATAATAAAAACCAAACAGATGTTTTTAGCAGAATATCTGAGGTACAGCACTCTTCTGGAAAAGCGGGCAGGGAGCAGCAGCTCATTTGCATTTAAAGAGACATGCATGAAAACAGCATGTTTCTGCTTCCACTCAAAATAGGCATTTTCAAAATGATATAATAAATGATCTGTGGGGTATTTTGAGCTGAAACTTCACAGACACATTCTGGGGACAGCTGAGACTTGTATTACATCTTGTAAAAAGGGGCATAATAGGTCTCCTTTAAGTTTTTCATCTAATATTGTATTTTATTTCAGCTTTATTTCAAGTAACGAAAACAATTTCTAGTTTTACTTAACAAAAACAACACCGCTATAGAGTCTTTTCAATGAATCAGATGATCCAGTTCACAAAAGCTGCCTAAATGATTCATTCATAAATCAGATTGATTGACATTGACTTTGTCCAGTTGCAGTGGTTAACAGCTCACAGGAGGGAACATTTATCAGTGAATAATGACTTAAATTTAAGTTTTTTTTCCCCCACGGAAAGCCATCATAAGACTGCAACAGATTTGGAATGTGTATACTCTAATGAACTCATATGGTCCTGATTTGGTCGTTAAAAAGCTTCCTCATTCACTTTCAAAGCAAAGAGGGGCCAGGATATTCCTCAAAAACTCATCTTTTGTGTTCCACTGAAGAAAGTCAGTCAGGTTTGGAACAACATGAGGGTAAGTAAATAATGACAGAACATTTATTCTTGGATAAACTAATCCTTTAATAAAAAGACACGATGGAAGGTTTTGTCCATGTCCTTCATATCTGTATGTGTGTTTGTCTAGGTGGGTGGATGAGAGGAGAGACACCACCAGCTGCTCTCAGTGTGAAAGAGCTCTTTACCTGCACAGTTATAACACCCGCCTTCCCTCTGTTCCCTCTCATTCAATAACCCCAAAACTACCCAGCGTCAAACAACATTAAAGTTATGCAAGGTATTTCTGGCCCTCTTTTTTCACTGAGCAATAACCATAGTCCTGTGCTTGAGGGCGTAAGCTTGAATCAAGTATTAAATGATACAGAAAGTATCTTGCGTGAGACAGAACAAGTACATGTGTCAGCACTGTCACCATGGTAACAATAGATGTTGAGTGCTGGAACCACTGAAGTGCGTAGGATGCTAAAGTGTGATGACATCATAGAGGAAGACAACTTCCTGTCCAAACACAGGTCGAAATCAATGACACAGGGGTAATCACCATTATGTAGCTCTTATGGGTTATATAAAGTAAGATTCACACAGATAATATGAACATTATGGAGCTACAGTATTAAATGGTGGCTGTTCATTTGCAATATTTAGGGAACTTGTGCTTTTTACTGCTTTTCTTTCTATACAAAAGGAATATTGTACTGTGTATGTGTGAATGGACATCCACAGCAATTAGGATTGATGAAGCAACCAGAAGGCATTGATTTTCAATAAACGTTGGCTATTTTTAGCAGACTGACATTGTGACAGCTGAGAAAAGTTTAACTTTATGCAAATTAGCAATGCAGCAGCTACCAGCAATAATCTTGTTGATGTATTATGCACTTCTGTCATTTATATAAAACCAGAAATCTTGCAGAATGTGAACGTGAAGTTCAGCCTATATATATATTTCAGTTAATTGCAAGGCAATATATATATGTGACCCTGGACCACAAAACCAGTCTTAAGTCGCTGGGGTATATTTGTAGCAATAGCCAAAAATACATTGTATGGGTCAAAATTATTGATTTTTCTTTTATGCCAAAAATCATTAGGATATTAAGTAAAGATCATGTTCCATGAAGATATTTTGTAAATTTCCTACCATAAATATATCAAAACTTAATTTTTGATTAGTAATATGCCTTGCTAAGAACTTCATTTGGACAATTTTAAAGGTGATTTTCTCAATATTTAGATTTTTTTGCACCCTCAGATTCCAGATATTCAAATAGCTGTATCTCGGCCAAATATTATCCAATCCTAACAAACCATACATCGATGGAAAGCTTATTTATCCAGCTTTCAGATGATGTATAAATCTCAATTTTGAAAAATTGACACTTATGATTGGTTTTGGGGTCCAGGGTCACACACACACACACATATATATATATATATATATATATATATATATATGGCCTCCGCTGTCACTGCGGGGTGTGGTGTTGGACATAAGTGATGCACAGTCTCTGTTCATCTCCTCTCTTCATAAATAAATAAATAAGCCTATATGCTCGTCCTGTAGGTTCATTATTAAAAATTAAATGTGAACAAAAATAAAAGCAATTGAATGTGTTATTATAATTAGAATATGAAAATTTAAATGACAGGTAAAAAAAGATTATGACGGAATCTTTATGACCCTGTCCGTCAAAATGACGAACGATGTTAAAGTCTAATGCAACCTCTGCTGCCAACACACATTTATGTTCAAACAACATGTAAAAGGGAATTTTGCATAATAGGTGACCTTTAAATAATCATTTTGTCTGTATTTTGCCGAGTTGCCAGGGCAGTAGTTGGCGATGAAGTCATGTTAATTGTTTTAAAGTGTGTGTGTATCTGTGTGTCAGGTTATGAGTCATGGCATCGTGAAGCTTGTTGCCGGGGCCTCCCTATGATGTCATCAACAGCCCAGAATAGTGGTGGTACTAAAAGCTAGTGGGAGCCAAGCGCTCTGGACACTTCATCTGTTCAAACACTCCAGAGAGGAAGAGTGAGAATGAAATCATAGAGAGAGTGAGAGAGCAGGGTAGAGCTCTGTACAGTTATACAGTTGAGCAACAGCCTATAAACACTCAAGAGAGTGAGAGAAAACAGGAACAGCACTTGGAAAATCCCTCTTATTGGAAGATATGAATGAGATGAACTAGACTTCCAGAAAATCTGCTGGTTTAGGTGTATACTGCCATTCAGAAGTTTGAGATCAGTATTTTTATTCAGTAAGGATCTTATAAATGCATAAATCTTACCGACCCCAAACTTTTATATGGTAGTCTATCCAGTTTGCTACCAGAGGCAAACAACCATTAAAGCATGGAATTTTTACCTTTAGTAAATAATTGTTTAATAATAACATTAATATATATAATAAATATTAATAATTGTTTTATTGACCTTTATTTTATTTGGCTGCAGTGCAAAGAAAAAGCAACCAGCTATATAAAGTCACTGCTGAATGATTTTCCAACTTTCAGGAAAAAAGGTAGGATGTAACATAACATGATTCAAATTCAGAAGCTGTTAAATTTTATAATGTCACACTTTTCAGATTTTCTCTTAACCCCTGCTTGCTTGTATAGAAGAGGGGTTCAAAACAAAAAAGCTAATAGTGAGTTTATAAGGTTAAGGTTTTATTGTGACCTATAAATGAGATATGAAGTCACAATTAGGAGATTTATAGTTGAAAATGTCAAATATAAAGTCAAATTCTAAGATATAAAGTCATAATTATTCACTTTTTTTTCCTACTTTGAGGCAAAAATGTATGGAAGCCCGGTAATTGTGACTTTTTATCTCACAATTCTGACTTTTTCTCGCAATTGAGAGTTTACATCTCACAATTCTGACTTTTTTTCTCAGAATTGCATCATGTAAACTCACAATTCTGACTTTTTCCCAGAATTGAGATATAAACTCACAATTGCGAGTTATAAAGTCAGAATTGTGAGATATAAACTCGCAATTCTGACTTTTTTCAGAATTGCATAATATAAACTCACAATTGCGAGTTATAAAGTCAGAATTGCGGGACATAAACTTGCAATTGTGAGAAATTAAGTCAGATTTGTGAGATACAAACTCGCAATTGCGAGTTATAAAGTCCAGTTCTGAGGAGAAAAAAAGGCTGATGCGTTCTCAGCGATTGCAATTTTATATCATGCAGTTGTGAGAAAAATGTCAGAATTGCGAGGTAAAAAAACACAATTACCTTTTTTTTATTTTTTTATTCAGTGGCGGAAATGGGCTTCCATAAAAATGCACTTCCATACTATTGAGTGCCTGAATCAAAATCAGAAAGATTTACACAGTAAAACTTCACATCCAAATCCATCAACTAGGTCTTTTTGGAGACTGAACAGCAGACTGGGAGTTTGGGAGAAACACAAATTTGTTTCCCAGAAGATAAAAACCTGTGCTCACTGACTCCAGGAAATTGCGTAAAGCTAGCTAATCAGATTAGAGCTTGAGTCATTTTGAGAAAACTTCTAATTTTTTTCAATAATGTATGCGTCAGTCAGTCCATTTGTGTGCACTGTAAGGCTAAGACTAGTTGAATGGCAAACATTTTGCTTTGTCTTTCTATTAATCAACAAATCCCAATAAAACAAAAGATGAGACTGTTCTCAATACTGTATTACACTTCTTGTTTTTTGTTATAGTAAACTAACAGCCCTCTGTTTGGCATAATTGGTTTCCTGATGTTCTGGCACAGTTGTTCTGCAGGGACACAACGTCCAGACTACTGCTATGGCGGAGGAAGTCATTATGTCATCACGACCCATCAAATCTAGGTGAGGGCATCATCTCCTGTCCTACTAGTTTGTGCATGTCTGTCCGACCTCGTTCACACTAACAGAGAGGTTGCTGTACTGAAACTACTCAGGTTTCACTAATGTGATAGAACTGGCATTAACTTTTGAAAATCTCATGAAAATGAGATTTATTGTTGGCAAAAAGAAAAAAAAAAAGTATTTAGACAACTACAAATGACTGTCCTGAAGGGGAAGGTGTTTGGATATAAACAACAGCGATGCATTATGCATCATGACTGAGTGCATAAATCAACTTCTCTTTTTCTAAACATCACTTTTTTTTATCATTGTGTGCAGGCAAGAGATTTTTTTAATGTTTCTGAAAGGAGTCTGTAATGCTCACCAAGGCTGCATTTAATTAATCAAAAACACAGTGAAAACAGTTTCATTTTCAAACTGTTTTCCATTATAATATATTTTAAAATGTAATTTATTCTTGTGATGCAAAGCTGAATTTTCAGCATCATTACTCCAGTCTTCAGTGTCACATGATCCTCCAGAAATCATTCTAATATGCTGATTTGATTTCAAGATATATTTCTTTTTATTATTATTATCAATGTTGAAGATTTTTTTGTGGAAAGGGTTATACATTTTTCTGGATTCTTTAATTAAAAATTAAAACGAACATTTTTAAATATATATATATATATATATATATATATATATACTGTATATAAATCTTTTGTAACATTATAAATGTCTTTACTGTCACTTTTGATCAGTGTATGCATCCTTGTGCAATAAAAATATTTTCTTTAAAAAACGTCTTAATGACCCCAAAAATTTGAACGGAAGTATAAATCATAAAAAAAAACAGGAAAAAAATGCGCACCGTTATGTCTCATATCATTTGCAGAAACTTTTCAAATCTTTTTCGAATTGCTGAAAAAGCCCATTTTGTGTCGTAAAATGAAAATGATATCATGGGAAATCAGCTCTTACTGAAAATAAATGAAATTCTGATGCTTTGTCACTGCGAACATTTGTCAGTATGAATGCACCTTTAGGATACAGGCAACAGATCAAAGAATTTCACTCATACAGCAGAGAAGAAAAAATTGTTTTGTATTAAATGTCACAAAGTTTCTCTTTTTTCCATTCAACATGCCATCGTTGTTTATTTCTGTGAACATGCACTGCTGCTGTTGCAGCCCCCAGAAGTAGGTCAGGGTGGCATGGTTGACTGGATCTATGAATGAAAAACCTTCTAATGTTAATCTCTGTGCTTTCTTGTCCCTCTCTGACCTTATCTCTGTCTCTAATGCTCATGCACATCCTTAATCTACAGTTTTAACGCTGCTGTTTTAAGTGGTAAGCGTCACTGTTATTATGGACCTCAGTCAGGGTAGATGTATTTCATTTGAGGCGAATGAAAATGAAGTACATTCTTAAAAATAAAGGTTCTTTATTGGCATCTCTGCACTTTAACTTTCCAAAACACAAAAGCTCCTTAATGCTGGAAAAAGGTTCTTTAGATTTTTTAAATGTTCTTCACATTAAGAAAAAGTGGTTCTTTTAAGACAGACAATACAGTATGTCTATACCTTCATTTTCATATTTATATTGGGTCATTCATCTTTTTTGACCTCGATACACATTTGGAACAACTATGTGCATTAACATCTATATAGAGACCACAGCACACACA
Organism: Tor tambroides; assembly: GCA_021397915.2. Lineage (NCBI taxonomy): Eukaryota > Metazoa > Chordata > Actinopteri > Cypriniformes > Cyprinidae > Tor > Tor tambroides. The sequence continues at coordinate 10,440 of JAFVLL020028061.1, forward strand.
CAAGCTCTCAGTGCATGTCCTCAAGAACACTCAGATTTAGACACTCAGATTTAGTGTTTAAGACTAATTAAGATCTTAATCTGAGAGGATGTGGAGGGCAAGTTTCATGAGGACAACACACACACAAAGCATTTGAGGAAGTGCACAAAGCTACTGCAAGGAAAAAAACATTCAAAATGGAGAAAAGCAAATATGCAAGCATGTCATTATGGATCCCCTGGGTCTAGCAGGAACCATTTTCTTTTACATTAATGGTGGGTGACATTTAATGATTTACAAGAAAAGTGTTTTAGTACCAGTGGCTCTGGAGTGGGCGTATATGCAGTTTTCGTCATTCATAATGTCTTCGGGTGAGAAATTGGGCTTCATGTCATTGTCTGGGATTCTGGATAAATTACCATTTATCAATGGATGTCAGAATTACTTCCATCCACCTTTATAAAAAGGAAGATCATGGCTTTGGTAAATGATTTAGGGCCAGTGACGCAGGTACTCTAGTTGAGCTGTAAACCCTCTATAGTACACATTGGTGTAACAATGGAATATTTTTTACAGATTGTCTTTTTTGCTGTTTGTACTTCGATTACAAAAGCAAAAAAAGAGTTTTGGAAAAGCAAGGGGGAATGTTGGAAAGAGCACTTCCAGTACAGAAATCTTAATGCTTCAGCATATCAAGATATTTTGGACAAGGCTATGCTTCTATCTTTGTGGGAACAGTTTGGGGAAGGCCTTTTTCTATTCCAACATAACTGTGCCCCATTGCACAAAGCAAGGTCCATAAAAAAATGGTTGGATGAGTTTGGTGTGGAAGTCAAACCAAAAATGATTCAGACACCAGATATAATATTTGATATTTTTTTTTACTAGTGGGTGCAGGCCACTATAGTTCATTTATGTAAGCGAGGATAGCAAAATAAAGTAAACTGTGACATATTATACCCAAAAATTCTTCATACAGTGGACTACCAGTAAAACTGATAAAAATTTGGGACCAAAAAGTAGATTTG
>JAFVLL020028062.1:0-5000 GCA_021397915.2 Tor tambroides
TTTGTCATTATACAAATCTATGTCCTGACTTTTCACAAAAACGCGCACACACACACACACACACACACACACACACACACACACACACACACACACGTCTATATGGCAGATATCAGATACATGTCCACATCAGCACACACGTTCCTGAACAGAGAAACTTAAGGCAAAAAGATCAATACGAATGAAAGTCTGTCTGGTGATGGATTGTTTTTAGAGTAAAGTGAGGCTCATCATTGTGTAGCAGCTCAACACATTATCAATGCGCCTCACATTTCACTCCTAAATCTTTCTTTTTTCTTTTTGTATAAAGGAAATTCAGCCTATTTTTAAGACCATTTCATGACATTCAAACACCGCCAAATAAATAAATAAAATATAGTTTTCATTCAATCTAATGTGACATTTACATTACACATTATATTAATGATAATATGCAAACAAACATGCAAAAATCTTAATGGTCCTAAAAATAAAATGTAAATACCATTTCCTATTTTTCCATTGTATTTAAAACTGAAATATGTGACCCTGGAGCACAAAAGCAGTCTGAAGTCGCTGGGGTATATTTGCAGCAATAGCCAACAATACATTGTATGGGGCAAAATTATACATTTTTCTTTTATGCCAAAAATCATTAGGATATTAAGATCATGATCCATGAAGATATTTTGTAAATCTCCTACCATAAATATATCAAAACTTAATTTTTGATTAGTAATATGCATTGCTAAGAACTTCATTTGAACGACTTTAAAGGCGATTTTCTCAATATTTAGATTTTTTTGTACCCTCAGATTCCAGATTTTCAAATAGTTGTATCTCAGCCAAATATTGTCCGATCCTAACAAACCATACATTAATGGAAAGATTATTTATTCAGCTTTCAGATGATGTATAAACCTCAATTTTGAAAATTTACCCTTATGACTGGTTTTGTGGTCCAGGGTCACATATGAGGAAAAAGCAAATTCAGTCTATTTTTAAGACCATTTCATGACAAGCAAGCACATTTTATCACCAAATAAATTAAACCTAATGTTCATTACTGTAATGAGGCAATATACTGTATACACACACACACACACACACACATATGGTGGTGTTCATTCTGTTTTTAATTTAAATTAAACAAAAAAAAAATGTATTGCAATAATGATTTACAAAAAATTTTGCAAACATGCAAAAATATTAGTGGTCTTAAAAATAGAATACAAATTTAATTTAGAATTTTTTCTTTGTATTTAGAAATGAAATATGAGGGAAAAAACAAAACAAAAATCCACCTATTTTTAAGACCATTTCATTTCACTAAGCACAATTTACTGCCAAATAAATAAATAAAATAAAATTTTAATTACTGTAATGCAACAAAAAAGTATACCTATATACTATATATATACACATATACATCATGTGTGTGTGTGTGTGTGTATATATATGTACGTACATATAGTACATACACGTACATACGTGTAGTATTTATTCTACATCCTAAAATAAAAAAAAAAATAAAAAAAATAAATAAAAAGCATTACAATAATGATTGACTAAATTTTCACAAATATTCAGATATGTTAATGGCCCTAAAAATAGAATGCAATTATAATTTCTTATTTTTTCCTTTGTATTTAGAGGTGAAATATGAGACGAAACTCTCCCAAAAAAATCACTTTCTTCCCTGACACAAACATATGCCTTCTCTTTTTCTGTGCAAACCTCATGAAGTGACGCGTGAACTACACTAAACATCTGCAATAATGATTATGTCTTAATTGTCACACATTTAAAAAATAAATAAATATACAGCATTATTTTTAATACTTTGTGCTTTTAGAAAATCTGTCTTAGAAAGGGTGCACGCCATCCATAGATCATCTTTATATATTTCATAGCCATTCGTTTAATCCATGACCTCGTATAAAACTATTCTCAGAGTATCCTAAATTTTTGACTATAACATCTCTCTTCATCTCTCATATATATCATATCATATTAACTCTTGCAGATCCCATGAAATCAAAATCAGTTTATCTTTGAGTCCGTTATGTATTTTTGGCCGGTCAGACGAGTGATTTGTCCCACCTCCAACTTTCTATTTCAATATGCATTCGCTATAATGAATCCAAATTATAATAATATTAAGTCTGGGCAGATGAGAGCAACACTAGTTTGGCATTCAGTTGAGCTGAGGGTTGGTTTAATGACTCTAATGGAAGTGCGTTCACTTGTTCTCAATCAGGATCTGGACCTTGTGCACCAGCTCTCGGGCCATGACCAGCAGCTTCGGGACGTCGTGACGCTCAGCCATTTCTACATCGAGACACAAACCACAACATCACGTCACAGCGGCTCGAGCGCTGGGAGATACGGCAAAAAATACAGAACATTTGACTGATCTTTAACTAGTCAACTTGAGAATGTAAGTACAACATGATTCAAGTAACTTTTTCTTTATAAATCCTCTAGTTAAAGACAATTCTATTCTGAGTGCAGCACACATGAAGCTGTCAACATGATGTAAATGTTAAACAAATCACTTGTTAAATATCTTTGCAGAAAAGATGCATGAACTACAACTACATCTTGTACAAACTTGTCTTATACATATGTTCAGAAATAATACGAGGAAAATGCTTTAAAAAAAATCTCAAAAGTCAAGGTAATTCAAATTCAGAATGACTGAAGGTATAACACCAGTAGACTATTATTAATTATAAATGTTCTGTAAAACAGAACTGTCAGCATGATGCAGACATGAGATATCAGACATACAGTAGTAGTTCTGCACAGGTTTTTTATTCGATTGTGCTGCTTCTCCGTTGTTTTTTCTACGTAAAGTTTGACTGTTTGCGCTCGCGTCTCTTGCATGAAACGGTTTTCTAAAAACACGCTGCTCAAGTTAAAAGAAGTTCACTCATCTTCTGGCATGTGTTTCTTCTTCCACTGCTGCGTCGCATCTTTATCAACACAAAAGCTGATTCTGTGTGATACGAGCGTCACGCATGAGCGGTTAATCACTCTTTTCTCTTTACTGTAATCACCGGCATATTGTCAAAGAGTAATTCTAACGTTTGGTAATATTTCTACTTAAAAATCATGATTCCTCGATTTCTAAAAAATAAAATCGTGGCAAAACATTAAATTGGAATTAATTGATAAAATCTGACAAATGGCCTGGCGCTACTGGTCAGTGACTGCTCAGTGATTGGTCAGTGACTGGTCAGTGATTGGTCAGTGACTGGTCATTGACTGCTCAGTGATTGGTCAGTGACTGGTCAGTGACTGGTCATTGACTGGTCAATGATTGGTCATGCTCAGTGATTGGTCAGCGACTGGTCAGTGACTGGTCATTGACTGGTCAATGATTGGTCATGCTCAGTGATTGGTCAGTGATTGGTCAGTGACTGGTCATTGACTGCTCAGTGATTGGTCAGTGACTGGTCATTGACTGCTCAGTGATTGGTCAGTGACTGGTCAGTGACTGGTCATTGACTGGTCAATGATTGGTCATGCTCAGTGATTGGTCAGTGATTGGTCAGTGATTGGTCAGTGACTGGTCATTGACTGCTCAGTGATTGGTCAGTGACTGGTCATTGACTGGTCAATGATTGGTCATGCTCAGTGATTGGTCAGCGACTGGTCAGTGACTGCTCAGTGACTGCTCAGTGATTGGTCAGTGACTGGTCATTGACTGCTCAGTGATTGGTCATGCTCAGTGATTGGTCAGCGACTGGTCAGTGACTGCTCAGTGACTGCTCAGTGATTGGTCAGTGACTGCTCAGTGATTGGTCAGTGATTGGTCAGTGGCTGGTCAGTGATTGGTCAGTGACTGGTCATTGACTGGTCAGTGACTGGTCATTGACTGCTCAGTGATTGGTCAGTGATTGGTCAGTGACTGGTCATTGACTGGTCAATGACTGGTCATGCTCAGTGATTGGTCAGCGACTGGTCAGCGACTGGTCAGTGACTGCTCAGTGACTGCTCAGTGATTGGTCAGTGACTGGTCAGTGACTGCTCAGTGATAGGTCAGTGACTGGTCATTGACTGCTCAGTGATTGGTCATGCTCAGTGATTGGTCAGCGACTGGTCAGCGACTGGTCAGTGACTGCTCAGTGACTGCTCAGTGATTGGTCAGTGGCTGGTCAGTGATTGGTCAGTGACTGGTCAGTGATTGGTCAGTGATTGGTCAGTGACCGGTCATTGACTGCTCAGTGATTGGTCAGTGATTGGTCAGTGACTGGTCATTGACTGGTCAGTGATTGGTCATGCTCAGTGATTGGTCAGCGACTGGTCAGTGACTGGTCAGTGACTGCTCAGTGATTGGTCAGTGATTGGTCAGTGACTGCTCAGTGATTGGTTAGTGATTGGTCAGCGACTGCTCAGTGATTGGTCAGCGACTGCTCAGTGACTGCTCAGTGATTGGTCAGTGATTGGTCAGCGACTGCTCAGTGATTGGTCAGTGATTGGTCAGTGACTGCTCAGTGATTGGTCAGCGACTGCTCAGTGATTGGTCAGTGATTGGTCAGCGACTGCTCAGTGATTGGTCAGCAACTGCTCAGCGACTGCTCAGTGATTGGTCAGCGACTGCTCAGTGATTGGTCAGCGACTGCTCAGTGATTGGTCAGTGATTGGTCAGCGACTGCTCAGTGATTGGTCAGCAACTGCTCAGCGACTGCTCAGTGATTGGTCAGCGATTGGTCAGTGACTGGTCAGTGACTGGTCAGTGACTGCTCAGTGATTGGTCAGCGACTGCTCAGCGACTGCTCAGTGACTGGTCAGTGATTGGTCAGTTGGCTCACCGTTGAAGAACTTGATGATGTCGGTGAAGTCCATGTTGTTCTCCAGGATGATGTCGCGGTACAGCTCCACCAGCGCCAGCGCGATGAACAGCACGAAGTGCTCCGAGGAGGCGAAGCGCGCGGCCCAGATGGTCTCCCACACCGAGAACACGTCGTCATACACCATTTCTGAAAGAGAGGTGAGCAACAGCACTCACTCAC
>JAFVLL020028062.1:10000-16245 GCA_021397915.2 Tor tambroides
TAAGTCACACATTCCCTGGACGTATCCAATGTCAAGGTGCTGCCAAACATAACTTTAAACACACACAAAAAACACGGTAAGATCCACTTACTTTTAGATTTGGAAAAATGATACATTCTATTGAACAAAAATGCATCAAAAGTGTCAGTAAAGACATTTATAATGTTACAAAAAATTCTATTTCAAATAAATGCTGTTCTTTTGAAATTTCTAATCTACGACGGCGTTTTAGTGCCTCGTTAAAAAAATTAAAAAAAATCTAAGATTACGAGATTAAAGTCGTAATATTTCGAGATTAAAGTCGTAATGTTTCGAGAATAAAGTCGAAATACTACGAGAATAAAGTCGAAATACTACGAGAATAAAGTCGAAATATTACGAGAATAAAGTCGAAATGTTTCGAGAATAAAGTCGAAATGTTTCGATAATAAAGTCGATATACTACGAGAATAAAGTCGAAATATTACGAGAATAAAGTTGAAATTACGAGAATAAAGTCGAAATATTTTGAGAATAAAGTTGAAATACTACAAGAATAAAGTCGAAATTACGAGAATAAAGTCGAAATATTTTGAGAATAAAGTCGAAATTACGAGAATAAAGTCGAAATATTACGAGAATAAAGTCGAAATATTTCGAGAATAAAGTCGAAATACTACGAGAATAAAGTCGAAATGTTTCGAGAATAAAGTCGAAATACTACGAGAATAAAGTCGAAATGTTTCGAGAATAAAGTCGAAATACTACGAGAATAAAGTCGAAATGTTTTGAGAATAAAGTCGAAATGTTTCGAGAATAAAGTCGAAATGTTTCGATAATAAAGTCGATATACTACGAGAATAAAGTCGAAATATTTCGAGAATAAAGTTGAAATACTACGAGAATAAAGTCGAAATATTACGAGAATAAAGTCGAAATGTTTCGATAATAAAGTCGAAATACTACGAGAATAAAGTCGAAATGTTTCAAGAATAAAGTCGAAATACTACGAGAATAAAGTCGAAATACTACGAGAATAAAGTCGAAATACTACGAGAATAAAGTCGAAATGTTTCAAGAATAAAGTCGAAATACTACGAGAATAAAGTCGAAATGTTTCAAGAATAAAGTCGAAATACTACGAGAATAAAGTCGAAATGTTTTGAGAATAAAGTCGAAATGTTTCGAGAATAAAGTCGAAATGTTTCGATAATAAAGTCGATATACTACGAGAATAAAGTCGAAATGTTTCGATAATAAAGTCGATATACTACGGGAATAAAGTCGAAATATTACGAGAATAAAGTCGAAATGTTTCGATAATAAAGTCGATATACTACGAGAATAAAGTCGAAATATTTCGAGAATAAAGTTGAAATACTACGAGAATAAAGTCGAAATATTACGAGAATAAAGTCGAAATTACGAGAATAAAGTCGAAATGTTTCGAGAATAAAGTCGAAATGTTTCGAGAATAAAGTCGAAATGTTTCGATAATAAAGTCGATATACTACGAGAATAAAGTCGAAATATTACGAGAATAAAGTTGAAATTACGAGAATAAAGTCGAAATATTTTGAGAATAAAGTTGAAATACTACAAGAATAAAGTCGAAATTACGAGAATAAAGTCGAAATATTTTGAGAATAAAGTCGAAATTACGAGAATAAAGTCGAAATATTACGAGAATAAAGTCGAAATATTTCGAGAATAAAGTCGAAATACTACGAGAATAAAGTCGAAATGTTTCGAGAATAAAGTCGAAATGTTTCGAGAATAAAGTCGAAATTACGAGAATAAAGTCGAAATATTTTGAGAATAAAGTCGAAATACTACGAGAATAAAGTCGAAATGTTTCGAGAATAAAGTCGAAATGTTTCGAGAATAAAGTCGAAATTACGAGAATAAAGTCGAAATATTTTGAGAATAAAGTTGAAATACTACGAGAATAAAGTCGAAATATTACGAGAATAAAGTCGAAATGTTTCGATAATAAAGTCGATATACTACGAGAAAAAAGTCGAAATACTACGAGAATAAAGTTGAAACACTACGAGAATAAAGTCGAAATATTACGAGAATAAAGTTGAAATGTTTCGATAATAAAGTCGAAATGTTTCGATAATAAAGTCGATATACTACGAGAAAAAAGTCGAAATACTACGAGAATAAAGTTGAAATACTACGAGAATAAAGTCGAAATATTTCGAGAATAAAGTCGAAATACTACGAGAATAAAGTCTAAATGTTTCGAGAATAAAGTCGAAATACTACGAGAATAAAGTCGAAATGTTTCAAGAATAAAGTCGAAATACTACGAGAATAAAGTCGAAATGTTTTGAGAATAAAGTCGAAATGTTTCGAGAATAAAGTCGAAATACTACGAGAATAAAGTCGAAATATTACGAGAATAAAGTCGAAATGTTTCGATAATAAAGCCGATATACTACGAGAATAAAGTCGAAATATTTCGAGAATAAAGTCGAAATACTACGAGAATAAAGTCGAAATGTTTCGAGAATAAAGTCGAAATACTACGAGAATAAAGTCGAAATATTTCGAGAATAAAGTCGAAATGTTTCGAGAATAAAGTCGAAATACTACGAGAATAAAGTCGAAATATTATGAGAATAAAGTCGAAATGTTTCGAGAATGAAGTCGAAATGTTTCGAGAATTTAAATCATAGAAATTAAAGTTATAATATTTTCAGAGTATAGCCTATATTGCGCATGCAAATGGCCCGCATTGAGAGCACCAGGAAAAGTGGCCAGGCCACCGGAATTGATTTGAATATTGTTGCGTCCAAGCGGCCGCAACATCTTACTGGAATGCGGAGGAGTCAATTTTAAGGACTCGCGGAAACAGCTTAATATCAAGAATATGATATTTATTAACAGACTGAACAGGAACAACTGTTTATCTTAACATCAGCTCACACACTCAATCGACATTCCTTTGGGGGGCGCTGTAGTTCTCTTATTTAACCCTTTTTTTAATACACTACAAATATATGTGGGATTATTAGCAGAAATCATACCATGTGTCATATTCGCGGGGACAGTCACAGTATGCTTGGAAATAATATTTCATGTCTTCCATTGCATTCGTTATTTATAGTGTGCCAGCCACCCAATAGCAATAGCTTAAGCTTTGTGCTTTTAATATAAAACAAAGTCTCAGCTTTCAAAATCAGTGTCAGTTTTATAACAAAATACAACTTATAAATGTGTTTTTGCTCTTTATTTCATGTTTATAGCAAGATATAAAAGTGAAGGAACATCATAATGCATGAAAAAAAACAAACAAAAAAAAACAGTTTAGCCTATTTTAGAATGAAAATAATGTCTCGTAGTTCGTTATTGTAATCGGAAAGATCATTAACTCACATGCCACTTGACAAACACATTATTGCAATATAGCCTACATATTGTTTGTATTTCGCTATAAAACTGACATATTTTGAAAGCTGAGATTTTGGAATATCTCCCGGTGCTCCCAATCCGGGCCATTTGCATGCGCAAAAGGCTAGAATAGCCTATCTCAAAATATTATAACTATAATCTTTATTCTCGAAACATTTCGACTTTATTCTCGTAATATTTCGACTTTAATCTCGAAACATTTCGACTTTTTTCTCGTAATTTCGACTTTATTCTCGAAATATTACGACTTTAATCTCGTAATCTTAGATTTTTTTTATTTTTTAATGAGGCACTAAAACGCCGTCGTACTAATCATCTGTGAATCCTGAAAAATAAAATGTATCACAGTTTGCACAAAAATATTGTGCAGCACAACTGTTTTCAACATTGATAATAATCAGAAATGTTTCTTGAGCAGCAAATCAGCATATTAGAATGATTTCTGAAGATCATGTGACACTGAAGACTGGAGTAATGATGCTGAAAATACAGCTGCAGATCACAGAAATAAATTACAGTTTAACAGATATTCACATAGAAAACAGCTATTTTAAAATGTAATATTTCACAGTTTTTACTGTAAATTTTGAACAAATAATTGAGCAGAAGAGACTACACAGAATCTAAACTAACATTTATTTTACCTGCACATGATGTTGCGTAGTTTCTCCAGGTTGGCCGGGGTGAAATACCAGTAGTTTCTGTCACATCGCTGGACGTCTTTGTCAATGCGGTGCAGATTAAGCGAGTAAAGGTCCACCAGCTCCTGCTGCGAAAGAAATGAGAAAACTAAAATCTTTGAAGATTACACACATTTACAGGAACAGTTCAACCAGAAATGAACTTTCTATCTTCAGTGGAATACAAAATAAGATGTTTAACACTTTTAAAAGAGTGCAAAAATAAATTAAATTTGGGTCTGTGCCTCACACAAAGCTACCGTATGATTTCAGAAGACTTATAGTACACAAGTCTTATTAGCTACTTTCATGATGCTTTTTTGGAGTTTGCCGTCTTGTGGTCACAAAACAAAACATTTATTTATTATCCTCTATTCAACCAAGATAGAACCAGTATCAAAGAGTGGAAGTCATAAACTAAACTAAAATAATAATATTTATTGAATAAATATTTATTTTATTTTAAGGTCTCATTGACCTTGGCAATGGAAGTCATAAACTAAACTAAACTAATAGTACTTATTTAATTAAATGTATTTATTTAAAAAAAAATTAGTCATTTTATTTTATGTTAAGGTACCATTGATTTTGACAATGCAAGTCATAGACTAAACTAAATACATAATTTGTTTTACCAGGAAGTTTTCATTTCCAATTTATAAACTAAACTAATAAATAAATAATTTATTAAGAATTTTTAAAATAAATTTAAAATTTATTTAATGAATTATTTATTATTTATCCACCCTTTTATCCTATTTATGCATCCATTCTTATCCTGACCTTTAAAATAGAAGTCCTAAACTACACTACAAAAAATATACTATACTATATACTATAATATAATATACTATACTATACACTAAACTAAACTACTACTACTAAACTAAAAGATAAATAAATAAATACATTTATTTAATGATTTATTTATTATTTATTCACCCTTTTATCCTATAATATACTATACTATACACTAAACTAAACTACTACTAAACTAAAAAATAAATTTATTTTTTAAATAATTTATCTAACTTATTTATCCACCCTTTTATGCTATTTATCCATCCGTCCTTATCCTTATCTTGAGCTTTAAAATAGAAGTCCTAAAACTACACTATACACAAAAAAAAAAGTTTAAAATAATATGTTTTATAGAAGGCGAAATGTCATTTTTTTGGTGAACGATCCCTTTAAACTGATGATGTTTTTGGTGATATACCGAGTAGGTGGTCCCGATAGACGACACTGGAGACGCGATGTCGGTCCGGTCTCCTGTGACGGCTAGAGAGTCTGGTTTGGGGAATGAGTCCATGTCCGGTTCCTCCTCGGAGAGCGCCGAGTCTGTTCCCTCCGGACTGGTGTTGATGCTGGGCTCCATGCAGAGCTCCAGAGCCGGCATTCCCAGGACCGTCTTCTCCGGCGCCACGGGACGAGCCAAAGTCAGCGGCGTCCTGGACACGCAGCTCTCAGAGGACATATAAACCACCGACGAAGCAATCTCCTCCATTTCCAGTGCCGAGGGCGAGTCGTCGGACAGGTCCGGAGATTGTTTCGATAGGGAGGTGATGAGGCCGCAGCTCTCCGACTCGGATTCGGTGATCTGTTTGATTATGGATCGACCGGCGTCCCAGCCCATCGTTTGCAGCACGCTGATGGCTTCATTCGGGGTTCGTATCACATTCTGTGAACATTCAGATGTGTCTTCGGGTTTGTTTTCATCCGTTTGAAAGATTTTCGTAACGTCCAGCGACGGCTGTGGATCAGATTTTACGTCTTTGCCTTCTGGGTCTGCTTTTGATTTTGGGTTTTCTTCTCCAGACGGAGAAGACGCATGTCTTGGAGCTTCAGTCTCAACCTCTTTTGACTCTGAGGATTTGATTGTTTCTTCAACAGGATTCTGTTGTGATTCATTCATGTCATTTTGGTCAGATTTTCCAGCATTGTTTTGCATTTTAGTTTCTCTTTCAGACAAATCAGCTGCGTTTTTTGAGTTTGCATCATCCTCTGAATCTGCCGCCTCATGCGTTTCTCTCTTAGATGTTTCTTCTGAATTCAAAGTCTGGAGTTTGTCTTCTTCTGAATTCAAAGTCTGGAGTTTGTCTTCTTCTGAATTCAAAGTCTGGAGTTTGTCTTTTTCTGAATTCAAAGTCTGGAGTTTGTCTT
>JAFVLL020028065.1:0-32754 GCA_021397915.2 Tor tambroides
ATATATTTATATATATATATATATATATATATATATATATATATATATATATGAAGAGTTCCAATGCAAAATCCTCTAAAAGCCATCTTGGTCAAAAATGAGATAATGATACTGAGTGAATGCTCTCCACACATAGTATATGTTCATCAAGTACTTTCCCTTCAAATACACTAAATGCCAGCCTCAACCCATTCAGAAGTACCAGTACTTACATAGAAACCTATACATAGCAACCAGAAAGAAATGCTAATTTTAAAGAAGAACGTCAGACGTACTTAGAGGCTTTTGTATCTGAACTCTTCATATATGTTCTCAATTCATGCATGTAGAAATTAAAGCTCAAATTGAGTACATTTTAGTTAGGACTGTTTGTTATATTTTAAAAGAGCCCTCAAGTATTAATCCCAAAGTAGAAGATTCAAGCTTTAATTAGGGGCATTAGACCCTAAACCACCTCAAACTGTAATGATCACTGATCTATTGATTAGTTTTGATCAGTAAAAATGATTTCTACAGTTATAATGTGCATCCCTCTCTCTGCCACATACAGTTTGTGCAATATCTCTGACACCACCTTCACTAAATCTGCTAACATTTGCACAGGGATCGTCTCCATTTCCTGTAAAGGCCATTAATCTCACTCACTCTGAACGAATCTTGAATCTGGCAGCGTTATTTCAACATATGTTTGGATCTAAAATTCACTCATCACTTGTGCCCTGTGAATGCAAAATACCTTTAAACCACCATATTAAAACGAATCCACCACATTTCAATAAAGATTGTGGATGCGGCATGATTTTTGCACATTAATCATTAAACACGCCTGTGTGGATTTATATCACTGAGTCATCAGTCAAATGCACACTGATATCAGACCCTGCTCTACTGACATCTGCATGATATGCTCCAGGCAACGTGAACGGGATCCTGGTTGCTTTGCCTCACACATTAAGGTCAGAGATGCCAGAGGAAATGAAGGAGGTGACAGAGAGAGACTGTGGCATTCAGGCTCTTGCAGCGCTGCTCAAACACTCAACGTCCTCTCAGCCTAGCAACGTCCAGCGCCAGAGAGTGTCGCATGCATTTAGAGTGAAAATGAGCCACCGACTGTCCAAGGAAAACGCACAAGGACAAAGAGACTCGTGAACACTGACGCACTCTCAGGCTCGCAGGCATTACTTTTTCAAAGGCCTTCAAAAATGATGTTGTACATTTGAAGACTTTTCTAAAAAATGTCAGATATTTTCGGATCATGGAAAACAGGATTTTTTTTAGGGGTGCTCCGATCAGGATTTTTGAGGCCGATCACCGATTGCCGATCACAGAAAGCAGTATCTGCCGATCCTATCACCGATACCGATCTTTTTAAACAATGCGCTGTTACTTTAATTGTGGAAACAATCTCTGCACTGCTGCAGACACACCGCTCCTGGAACGCACCGCCGGACCGCAGCGTGTGCAGTGTGAACGCTTTAATCAGTTACGATGAGCGCGGAGTGTGTGTGTGTGTGTGTGTGTGTGTGCGCGTGCGCGCTGCGAATGTGCATGAGCGCACGGTCTCCAGGAGAGCATGCGAGCGCTGAATGGTTTAAACACTGACAAGAATGAAAAAGAAATGCAATTTATAAACTACAGTGATGACGCGACCCTGCCTCCATAGTGCAAGTGACAGTTCCTGTCAACTGTTCAGCCTGCAGCTCACTTACAGTGCAGACGCAATGTGATTTGAAGCCATCTGCGCATTTTGAGAGAGAAAGAGAGAGCGCGCGATGATTTACTCCCGCTGTTTGTGAAATTACGTCTCACATAATTTTTTCAAATTATTTTGTAAGTTATTTAATGAAGAAATATGAATTGTACCTCACCTTCAGCATTATAATTATTTCACCGCTCCTGACAGAGACTGAGACGGTGCGCTGCGTGTCGTGCCAAACCTCTCACAGCAGGCGCGTCATCAGCTTGAGATCGTTTTTTTTTTAGATCGGCCTTTTTAGAGACCGCCTATCAAACATCCCAACGCGATTATCGGCCGATAGTGATCGGTAGCCGATCAATCGGAGCACCCCTAATTTTTTTTTTTTTTGCTCTTCTCAAATAAAAGAAAGAAACACTTTACCATGCACAACTCTCCCTCCCCAGGCCATCCAGAACATTAGAAATTAGACATCTAAAATCTCACAAACCTGTCAAGAACACACCCTGGTCGCATTTTAAGCAAAATCTTAAGGAAAATAGAGGAAAATGAAATATTTATATCAATATTTGAAATATCATTCCATTATTTTCAACCAATTAGAGAAAAAAAAAATTCTCATGACTCATGACTAATGCAAATACATAAATATTATATATATATATATATATATATATATATATATATATATACACATACATACATATAATAAAATGATGGCAATATACTGTATATTATTATTATTAGTAGTAGTAGTAGTAGTAGGTATGGAAGTAAAATAATGACAAATGTCTTTGAAACAAAAAAGCATGTTGAATTGCACTAACTGAAAAAATAATGCATTGTATTAACAGTATTTGCATTTTAATGCCTTGTATTTACAGGGCTTGCATTTTTAGGGGCTGAAATTTTTTTTTTTTTTTTTTTAAGCTGTGAATATTTAAAACATTTCACACATTTTCATAATTAAATTCAATAATTCATATTCACCTTCCAGAATTCACTTCCGAAATATTCAATCTGTTTAAAAATACGATGTATAATATTCGACAGGCAATTTTCAGTCCATTTTATTTCACTTTACAAATTCGCTTCCACAAATTCAGCGGTTCAAATTCGGCAGAAAATTCAGCATTGCACATCCGGGACCCGCAGGAATAGCAGTCGAGTACCGATGCATGATCTCCAGCTGCTGTTTAATCGCTCACCAGCAGGTGGCGGAAGCGGCTGTTGAAGAAGACCAAAACAACCAGTAGCGCAAGTCATTCATTCACAAAAACTGATTTGCAGAAATGGAGCAAACGGTAAGTAGAAGTTATGATTATCCGGGCCAGTATGTATATGCGGAAAAGCTGATTGTGCTCTTACTTGTTTCTCCATGTCGCAGCTTTCTCTACCGCAAAGGAGGTTATAATGCTGTTTTACCCAAACATTACATCTGAGGAAGACATATATTGCTTTGGGTCGCTTAGTTTCCTTTGCTTTGTATCATGGCTTGTGTGACGCTGTGCTGTAATGCTGGGGTTTCCCTCATACGTCACACTCCAGGATTCCCCAACGACGCTTAACATGCCTCAATTAACTAATACAGTGATATAAAAAAGACCCCAGATCTCAGAATACACTTTACTGATGATGCATGCTACACTACAGTTAAGCAGATGTAGAATATGAACACCGCAAGGTTTCATGCTGTTTGTGTCAAAAATACGTTAAAGAAAATGCCACGGCTCAGTAGATCAACAAGAATGATAGTTATTGAAAGACCTCAGAATACACCTTAACTGATGATGCAAACTATAATAGAGGCAGATGAGATCAGAATATGAACCCAAGTTACGGAATGCGCAAAACTGCACGTTAAACATATTTCCCATAAAGAAAATAGGCTACTTAATGTGGTTTATTGCCTCAAAACAGTGATAATAAATGATCAAATCCGACATCTAATTAATAATATATACCATAAAGCAGATGAGCCCACAACCCACAAAGTTTCACCAAACCATTTTTTTTTTCTCCCATAGACCAAGCGCGGTAAAAATTAGTTTTAGGTTTGATGTTCTCTGCATTTTCGCAGAGGCTGCTTTAGGGACCGTCTGCAAATTTACCTCACAGTACAAAATAAAGTCCAAGAATTCATTCAAATTAATGTTTACAGTAAATGCCTAGAGGGCAAACTGACTAAATATATATTGTCAATATCTCGCCTTAGACAATACTTTCCCTAAGTATGTACACTACACAAATATTTTTAAGAAAAATTACAATAATTCATCAAAATGGGGTTTTTCGTGTTCCAAATGTTGTAGTATGTTCCTAGTGACTAGATTGACTAACTACGGTTGACATTTTTCCAATATCCTTTTTACTGTGCATACAGTATATAATTATACTGTAATTCACCTAAAGGGATCTTTTTTATGAAAATAATTGTGTACTGTACATGAAAGGAGGTATTGGCAAAACCTCACCTGTAGTAAATCACTGAGGAATAAAAGATTTACAGTTTGACCGTGTATTATTTTGAATGTTAGACGTAATTTTAATTTAAATGCATTGGACGTTTTAACCTAGTCGGTGGAATTGTCAGATGGTCCCTTGAGTGAGAGCGCGTCAAAGCTTTCTCCGGTTTAAATTCGCAGCTTCCATACATGTTGGTGTTCTTGAATTCCTTATTTACGTAAAAATAAAGTGGTTGCATATTGTTAAAACTAATCGTGGTAGTGATATCTTTGTAAAACTGTCGACTCTATAAATCAGTGGTAATGGAAAGCGAATGTCCGGCGAATATCAAACCTAAAACTAACTGTACGCGATAGATAAGCTATTATAAAGAAAATGCAGCGCTTTGCGTTCTTTTGACCTCATTTGCTTGCCTGTATATAGTTTGCATCATCAGTAAAGTGTATTCTGAGATCTGGGGTCTTTTTTATATCACTGTATTAGTTAATTGAGGCATGTTAAGCGTCGTTGGGGAATCCTGGAGTGTGAGTATGAGGGAAACCCCAGCATTACAGCACAGCCTCACACAAGCCATGATACAAAGCAAAGGAAACTAAGCGACCCAAAGCAATATATGTCTTCCTCAGATGTAATGTTTGGGTAAAACAGCATTATAACCTCCTTTGCGGTAGAGAAAGCTGCTACACTGAGAAAGGAGTAACAGTGAAGATGTTAAATTAAACTTACACACAATCAGCTTTTCCGCATATACATACTGGCCCGGATAATCATAACTTACCGTTTGCTCCATTTCTGCAAATCAGTTTTTGTGAATGAATGACTTGCGCTACTGGTTGTTTTGGTCTTCTTCAACAGCCGCTTCCGCCACCTGCTGGTGAGCGATTAAACAGCAGCTGGAGATCATGCATCGGTACTCGACTGCTATTCCTGCGGGTCCCGGATGTGCAATGCTGAATTTTCTGCCGAATTTGAACCGCTGAATTTGTGGAAGCGAATTTGTAAAGTGAAATAAAATGGACTAAAAATTGCCTGTCGAATATTATACATCGTATTTTTAAACAGACTGAATATTTCGGAAGTGAATTCTGGAAGGTGAATATGAATTATTGAATTTTTAATTATGAAAATGTGTGTGAAATGTTTTAAATTGAAATATTCACAGCTTAAATAAACAACTATGTTAAATTTCAGCCCCTAAAAATGCAAGCCCTGTAAATACAAGGCATTAAAATGCAAATACTGTTAAAATACTGCATTATTTTTTCAGTTAGTACAATTCAACATGCTTTTTTGTTTCAAAGACATTTGTCATTATTTTACTTCCATAAGTAGGCCCCTTGAAAACATTATTTATATTAAACAACTTAATATTAATATTAATAATATTAATAATAAAAGTACACTTATTTATCAACAATAAAAACAATAACAGGGTCTTTTTGTTTTTGTTTTGTTTTTCTCTCTTCTCAGAAATTCTGTTGTCTGTTTTAATTTGTCTGGATTCTGTGTTTCATGATTCAATACAAATCTGCAGCCTTTAAATACCATTATTATTATTATTATTATTATTATTATTAATAGAAGTAGTAGTAGTAGTAGTAGCAGTATTTATTTGTTTCTGCAGTTTAATATTAACAGACTCTACATATTGTGAGTTGATTAATTGTACAGCCCTACTTTTGATTTGTTCATCCAATTTTCTTCTTCTTATTATGGCTATTGTAATAATAATAACAATAACAACAACAACAACAACAACAATAATAATAATAATACTTACTAAATATTACTAAAACTAAATATTATATAAAATATTTATATAATATTTCTTATTATATTATTATTATTTCAGGGTGAAATCTGACCCAGGCATGTTCTTGTGAGATTATACCCTTTATTAAGAATCAGTATGATTGCAGCTAATTTTTATATACTGTATAGAATATTAAGGGAAAATAGCAAAAACAGGCAGGGTCAATTAAACTAAAAAATCTGGTGCAAAAGCATAGACCTAAGAGAAAAAAATAAAACGTTACTAAAACTATAAAATAAGACTCTTCAACATAAAACACAGAGGAAGCATTTCCCATTTCATGAGCGATGTGCCCGCAACACCCTCCGTTTAATACGGAGGAGGTTTAAATAAATGTCAAACAGCAGCTACTGACAAACGCCAGGTGCAAAGACTCATAAGCAAACACTAGCTAGGGTGCCAGCTGACACTGCCCATCTCAACAAAAACCAGACCCATCAAACAGCTCAGAAGCACATAAAACTGTCATCACTGGTGCTTGTGTGCTGTACATTGACTTCTTTCACAAATGTTTTGTGTTCATTCAAAGATCTCACAGGTTTCAGCGAAGCTGCACAGTGCAATCTCTTTAAGCAAAGTAAACACTGATGGTGTGCTTTAATTTCTGTGAACGTCGGCAACAGATGAAAGACATACAATATATTTCACGTCATTAGGTGGCACAGAGACACACAAAAGCAACTATCTAGCGACCACCCAGAACACAGTAGCAACTATCTAGTGACTATTTTACAGCTTGCTTTATTATTTTCTCCAGACTGTAAATTAGGGCAAAAGTCTGTTCCTCTAAGGCTAGATTTGTCCTGTTATTATGACACCCATCTATCCATCTCAGCTCCCCTGTCCACCAAAGCTCTTCTGAGACAGATCTGTTGATCAGCGATGAAGCAAATCCTGCTGCCAAACGCTTTCACAATGCAGAAAAACATCACAAACACTCATCAATACCTCGCCAGCACACAGGCGTCTCTCCCGGCTGAGCTCAGGCTGATGGATGTTGTTAATTATGGTACGTCACTGGTGACATTCCCGTTGGGCAGACGGCCGGCTGGCAGACAGACTGGCATTATCTGTGGATGCGGATGGGTGGATTGCTCAAAAAACACTCTGAAAAGAAAAAGAGAAATATGGCAGATGCAGTACTTGCAGTATATTTTATACACACACACACACACACATACACACACACACATACACATACATACATACCTATATATATATATATATATATATATATATATATTAGTCACAGTAGTGTTTCCAATGCTAAAATATAGATGTTATCCATGAATTTTCAAATTTACTGTTTTGCAAGAAAGGCAGAAAAAATAGTAAAGCACTTCATACATTTTTTTTACAATATTATATATTATTAAACTTTATACAATAACAACAGAGACTGTGGAAATGTACATAAAAACAATGGCAGCAAGAATGCAAGTTGTTATCAAGGTCAAAGGAGGCCATACAGAATAATGTTTTTTTTTTTTGTTTTGGTTATTATCTGTGAATAAAGACTATTTAGTTGTTTCAATTTTTTAGTTTTAAACAATGTTTTGACAGATTATTAAAATGTTTGTGTTTTCTCTTTATTACACATACAGTGCTTAACACGTTTATTAGATTGTATTTATTTACTGTAATTGGGCATCTGAATAAAAAAAAAGTAATAAAGTGCTTTACTATGTCTTCCTTGTGAAACTGTAAATTTGAAAATTTGTGTGTAACAACAATAATTATATTTTAGCATTACACATACTACTGTGAGCTTACACATACTGGTGGATTAACCATTACAGAAACATAAAAAATGATTTTGGTAATCACTAATACTGTTAAACTAGGGCAGCTGTGGCACAAACCTTACACTGGGTGGTGGTGGTCTAATAAATTAGTTAAGTACAAGTGTTTTCAAAATTGTTTCTTGAGCAGCAAATCAGCATATTAGAATTATTTCTGAAGGATCATGTGATGCTGAAGACTGGAGTAATGACGCTGAAAATTCAGCTTTGCATCACAGAAACAAATAATATTTTAAAATATATTCAAATAGGAAACAGTTCTTTTAAATTGTAATAATATTTCACAATTTTCTTGTTCTTACTGTGTTTTTAATCAAATAAATACAGCCTTGGTGAGCAGAAGAGACTTCTTTCAAAAACAAAAATCTTATTGCCCCCGAACTTTTAATCAATACTGTATTTTCTATAGCCAAATCATTTAATAATAATAAAAAAAACTAGATGATTTTATCTGTTATGCTGTTTGCTGTTTAATAGATAAATTCTCATTTACTACTGAATCAGAAAAAAACAGATCTCTTATTAAAATTATATCACGAATTATTAAATGACATTTGTCTTACCTACATTTTTCTAGTCACTCCCAGCATTTACTGTGTCACTGAATGATTACAATCTAGAGCCACTATACTGACCATAAAACACAGGGAATTTCCAGTGATCTGGAACAGCCGGCCTCCCAGACAGCAGGAATGTTTTGTCATCTACTGTAATTACATTCAGACTGATTAAACTATTACCTTCGGAATCTTTTAAGTGATGTAACTATAAGTAATGTTTAAGTGAATAACTCAAGGCCAACAGTAACCACTTAAACCACAGGACAAACTACAATGACATCCATAACCAATGGATGTAAAACTGTCTCACAAGATACAGTCCTAAAAGTATCTGGACACTTAAACTCACTACATTCACTGTTTTAATTTGAGAAATGTTTTGCTTAATAAGTATGTTTGTACTTTAGAATGCAAGAGACTTGCTTTGATATTTTTTCTAATGCAATGACATTCTGTCCAAATACTTTAAAAGGCATTCTTAAAAGACATTTAACTCCAATGAAACAAGAAAACAGGCTTTTGTTGCACTCTCAAGTAGCTGAACTCAGCAGAAATGTCTGACGTTGGTTCAGCTTGAACAAAACCAAACCTAATAAAAACTAGATTCTATTGATTTCATGTACAATGCAAGGCCTCATTTGACGGCACATGGCACAGTATGTTGATGTTTTTGTTAGGTGCACAATTACTCATGATTGTTGGGTTCATTCTGTGGAAAAATCACAGAACAAAATTCCTGGAAGTGGCTGTAATTGGTGAGGAAACAAGTTGATTTCAGCTTGAGAGTTTCACTTCAGCTCAGGGGTCGTGATGTAACGCAGACTCGAGGAAACCTCGCAGAGGTGAAAAATGAAGAGAATTTGACGCTGTGCACTTTTGAGGTCAGCCTTGGAAGACATGGATATATGGATGAATCTCATGAAAACACATCCAATCACATTCACCCCAAGATCAGAAAAAAAAAATCAACAAACAGAATAAAATATTAAAATAAAATTCTAAATAAATGCAATTAACCCACAGATGTTTTGATGGCGGGTGGATGGATGGATAGATAGATGGAAGTCCAGGTCACATTTACCCCAAAATCAGGATCAAATAAAATAAAATGAAGTAAAATAAAATACAAGTGGTCATGTCTAAATGTATTACAGTTATGAGAACTGGGGGTTTCATTGTCATAAAAATAATGTCACAATGCAATTTTTATTCTGCAGTATATATTTTCTTCATTCTTTCTTTTGTTTTTAAGGTGTAATGTGACTCCATCGACTGAATTTAGTCTAAACTCAATTCACTGTGCACAATAAACATGATTTATTTCTTGTTTCTCCCCGCCTGACAAAAAACATTATAGTATTTACCAGAGAACCATGTGCAGAAGGAAGTGTTTTAGTAACATCTCTGCCACAGTTCTGGCTCAGATTTACAGTTCATAAATTCCATTTATTCTCTTGTCAACACATCCTGAATCCATGCGCTCAGGCAAGACTCCTGTATGTTTTACTGGTAATAAAACAGAAGCCTTACTGACATCAACATCATCTGTATCAGCCCTGCAGGTATTACAGGACGTCTACGAGGTGGGTGGGTGGTTCATTCCTATGAAGTCTTCATCGCCACAGGTGTACAGTTTCATTTGACAGTTTCTGCAATGATGCAAAAGACACGAACGCAGAAGAAAATGCTATCACGTTGCTCAACAGCAAGTCATGGAAATGAAATCCCCAAACTGGAAGGGTTTGGAGAAGTTCAGATCCCCATCACTCAAGCTGAGCGTGGAGGATTTCACACATCATGTGGGACCAAAATAAAAAGTCTGTTTCTGGCCAGTGAGCATCACGCCGAGCAGGATTTCTACAAACACACAGGCACAATTAATCAATCAAGATGGATAAACTGTCCATCACAGGATGTAGCAGATTAGGAGTTACGTAATTATGATTTACTGATAATGCTAAAGCACCTGTCATAATCAAGGTTTTTCACACAGTTTTCCGTAAATCAAGACATGAGAAAGATTCACTGGAAGCAAAGCTGTGAGTTTCAGTAATTATAAAAATAGTTATAGAAAATAATAGTCAATGCAATATTTAAATATTATTTAAATTAATAATTTGATATTGCTATGAAGACATGAAAATCTATTTTTAAATGTGTCTCGATAGACTGAATGTAAATCTTAACAGATCAGTAGTTTATAAATATGCAAACAGAAATATTAAAATAAATAAATCAACCGATATTTCCATTTTTATTAATGGACAAATTTTTAAAAATGCACGAAAATGTTTATAAATGATAGATAGATAGATAGATAGATAGATAGATAAGGTAGGTAAATGAACGTCATGCATGTAAAGATTGTGTCCATGTAAACATGTGAGTAAATTCAGTGCGAGTTATTTGAGTAGCTGATCTTGTGTCCACTGTGTAAAGGTTTCTGCTCGACACTCCCTCTGCAATCACATTCCAAACACCTGAGCGCCTCCACCGAAACCGAGGCATGCAGTGGGAAACCTCCGGCACTGAAACACACAGGTCGCAACAATAACCGCCTGTGATAAATCAAAGGACACTGGGCCAAGGGTTGAGTCACCACACAAAAGGAAAACACCTTCGCTAACATGCCCAGACAAGAGCCGCCATAAACCAACCACAACAACAAAAATCTCACGGCTAGAACAATCGCACTGCAACAAACGGGACAAAGACACATCCAGGAGTTCCTTCATGTGCAAAGTACAGTGATGATTTTCACATAATCATGCTGCATTGCATTATCCAGGTTTTGGGTTTCATTTTTGTTTATAATTTCTAGCCGCTCTCTCATCTTTTTGTGTAAATAATTCCCAGTGCTCCTGTGAGCGAGTGTTGACAGATCCTCTAAAAAGAGGGTGTTATTTTACCAGAACAGAAGATTTCAGAAGTTTATTCACATCCTTAGGGAGGCTATAAAAATATCCACAGAAACTTTAACGGCACAATTAAAGTGTCAACTAGAAACACCGAGAAGAGTCAGCAGGTATGCGCATGTTTACAGCTGACATTTTAGCATGCAAAAAGCAAAATAACTAGATTTGAACACTTTTCGATTGTCCTTTTTGAAGTTTGAAAGCATTTGATTCCCATGACTGTAACTGCATAGAAAAAGATCAACTAGCAGAACTTCTCCATCTGTGAAGAAAAAAAAGTCATATATGTTTGGAGTCAATAAATGGTGACAGAAATGTGCTTCTTAAAGGAGTAGTTCACCCAAAAATGAAAATTTGCTTAAAATGTGTTCACCCTCAGGCCATCCAAGATGTAGATGTGTTTGTAGGAAACAAATCCAAAATTTATATGTTTCTAACCTTAAAATGTCACTTCTGGCCAAAATACAAATCTATAATCCATAATCATGCTTCCTCCAGTGAAAAATCCATCTTCTGTTGTCCTCTCACATCAATATCCACCCACATATTTGTTTTGGCCTGTAAACAGTGCTTGATCTATGCATATTTCTCTCCTGATTCAGATGAGACAACTTTTTCACTGGAGAAAGTATATGGACTTTTTAAACCTTTTTTAGCTGGCCAAAATAGTCCATAATCCATCAATGCTTCCTTCAGTGAAAAAGTTCATATGTGCATATTTCTCTCCTGATTCAAGCAACTTTTTCACTGGAGAAAGCGATGTTATGCATAGACTTGTATTTTGGCCAGAAGCAATGGTTTAAAGTTAAAAACACCTTAATGATGGATTTCTTTCTTACAAAAGCGCAGCTTTTTGCTTCACAAGATGTTAATTGATGGACAGCAGTGTTTTTATCAGCTGTTTGGACTATCATTCTGACGGCACCCATTCACTGCAGAGGATCCATTGATTAGCAAGTGATGGAATGCTACATTTCTCCAAATCTGTTCTGACTAAAAGAAACATACTTAATTATATCTTGGATGGCTTGAGAGTGAGTACATTTTCAGCAAATATTCATTTTTGGGTGAACTGTTCCTTTAACCAAGCATGAGGAATAACTACATGCAACACTAACAAAATAATAATAATAAAATGTATACAAATTTCACTCTTCATTGGTTCCCCTGAATCTGTAACAACCCAGAGAAAACACAAAAATACATACAGAACATCATTCTGTTCTTTGCTTTGCATGAAATATTTGTCTTGTTTTTTTTTGGTCCGGCAAGACATTTGACACTTCATTTTCAGACTGGAGAATAGTTTCATTATTGGGACATTCTACAAATAGAGTTCTGCTCTGGCACACGGGGACGGTGATAAAATATCTTTAGGCTGGAATCAAAAATCACAGTTGACAGCCCACCGAAAAGACAAATGACCCTATTATGAATGTTTCATTGAATCCAGTAATGAAACTCTCCGAACAAAAGCTTATCTTAGATACAGCCAAGATCTTACTGTGTTCTGCCGTATTAGAACATACGTCTCATTAGTTAGAGTCCATTAATGAGGTGGGCATGACAAAAAGAGATCTCCATCGGGTCCAGATTAGATCAGGAACACTTGAGGCTTGATGTATCACAAGATCCGGCCACTAAAACCAGAATGTAATGAAAATAATCAGTGTGCTTTCAAAGACTCAGAATCAACCTGCACTCAATGACTCGTCCATTGGACAGGCCCAAACTGAGGCAATACAAAAGTGATACAGTTTACAGAAAGGGAAAATTTCAAATGGTAAAAGCTGGAAAATGAAAGCCAATCCACTGGGTCAACTGGAAGCGTGCCTTTAAGAAACTAGATTTGCATTTCCAAAAGGAAATACCACTAGTTTTAAGCAGTAAAACAATAGGTCTGTTTCACATCACACACAAAAGCAGCATATTTATATTGGTGGCCAAATAAATAGATTGCAATATTCACACTGCAGGCTTAAGCATCAGCACCAAACTCTTATCTGTGTTCAGATGCAAATCAAACATTGAAAATACTATATCTACTGTAGATATAGTGTCATATAATCAACATTATCTTTCACATTGTATGCTTTTTATAAAACAACATAAGTAACAAGCACACAAACAACACTTTATGTTCAGTAAAACTTTTATATACACTTTATTTATACTTTGGGGTTTTGATGTAAATATGGTACCTATTTATAAATTAAATTTCAAAATGATCAAGCAATAGTACTGTTTTTTTTGTAGATGATGTTCGTTAACTAAAACTAAAATCATTTAAAAGACATTTTTTGTTACTTGAAACAAAATAAAATATTAAAAATATTTAAATACATAAAACATTTTTATTTCAGCTAATGCAACATTCTCATTTATTTACTTATTAAAACGGAAATAAAATGAATAAATAGAAATATTTATTATATAGAAATATTTTTAAAAAGCAAAAACTAATTAAAACGACAAGATGCATTACAAAATTACTGAAACTTTAATTAAAATTTGAAATGAAAACAAAATATTAAAATAAAAACTATTTCAAAATATTAATAAAACTACAATAGAATCTCAATGATACTAAAATAACACTGACACACACACACACTGCATCTTAAATTCTATAATGTTCCATATCGGTCTTCATTCTCACATTTATTTGCATATTGGATCACACAGTAACAAGTCTTGCTTGCATTTATACATCTGTTAGATCTTTTAAATTAGACATACGATATTATAAATGATATTCACGTCACATGAACTTGAGTGCCCACATAAGCTCAACAGAGTTACATCACCTGTGTGAAACATCAAATTAACACGTATTTAGAGGCTTTCAGTCCAGGTGATTTCTGAAGGTGACAAACTAAAGCCTGTTACATCACAAGAACATCCGTCTCGCTCGGTTAGCTTGACCAATCCTGCTCCAGAACGTTTTAGAACTCAGTTTCACCGATGGCAGCAAGCTATTAGCGGTTCATGCCCTCAATCAGAATATGAAATTGCATATATGTGCATCTCATTCACAGCATTGGCTCTGCATTAAATCAACAGGGCATTATAATTACTAAAGCACTAAAAATATTGACACAGAGCCTCTGTCACACAGCAGGAGAGAGTGACGATCACGACTTTTCCTTGAATGTTGCTATTGTTCCTTCCGGGACTGGAAGGTCCCTTCCTACCTCTGCGGACACATGTGGACTCCGAATAGAAAATGACAAAATACAAAAGCCGTCAACAGAAAACCAAAACATCACGTCACCCAAACATCCGGCCTGTAACCTCTATTATTGAACTGCTACGGTGAAAAATCAATAAATGCTCATTGACTGAAAGCTCCCTGCCCCACTGGAACTGAAACTGATTTGTTCCGAATTTGTTTCATAATACACTTAAATATGAAGAGCATTTAAAATCAGTGATGCACATCCAGTGCTTATGACGCTCTTATTTTGTAAGTTGCCTTTAAGTCAACGTGAAACAGCATCACAACCTTCTTATGTGATGCATTAAACTTGCTGAAAACGTACTCAACCTCAGGCAATCAAAGATTTTAATTTTTTTTTATCATATCAACAGATTTGGAGAAACGTAGCATTACATCACTCGCTCACCAATGGATCCTCTGCAGTGAATGGGTGCCGTCAGAATGAGAGTCCAAACAGCTGATAAAAACACTCCTGTCCATCAATTAACATCTTGTGAAGCAAAAAGCTGCGCTTTTGTTAGAAACATTGGTGGATTTTAATGTGAGAGGACAACAGGGGTGTTATTATGGATTACAGACTCATATTTTGGCCAGAAATTACCATTTTAAGTTGCCTTAACAATGGATTTGTTTCTTACAAACACAGAGCTTTTGACTTCACAAGACATTAACTGATGGCCTGGAGTGGTGTGGATTATTGTGATGTTTTTATCAGCTGTTTGGACTCTCATTCTGACGGCACCCATTCACTGCAGAAGATCCATTGGTGAGCAAGTGATTTAATGCTAAATGTCTCCAAATCTAAATAAAATGACGTTTTCAACAAATTTTCATTTTTGGGTAAACTATTCCTTTAAAGGTTATTCAAGAACAAACATAGGACAGAGCTTGATTTTATCCATAAGAATTGATTGGATGGTGAAAAGTAATGAAAAGTAAGAGATGACAACTGAAAAAGAAAGTCGTTTCAAAGCAAGTTATTACATTCTGATGAAAGATTGCAAAGACGAGCGTACACTGAAGATTCATGCATAATATAACCAGCAGTGTGTAAAAAGAAAGAAATGTCTTACGTGTGTAAAAATGTAAGTAGTGAAAGGGATGTTAATGTGCATGTGCACGAATCCAAAGGAATCTTGACTTCCTCCCGAACAGGAAGCACGCAGGATGCTCAGAGATGACACAAACTCTATTGTGTGCGCTTCCTGCGGCCCACTGCAGGTGCATCTCTGACACGCTCAGCGCTCACACTGCCCGACGCTTCTTTTACGTACGTCTTCCTGTGAGAAACTGCCATGCAAAGAACATTTGTTTGGATGCAAATGCAATTAAACCCTCCTCATTTCAATTGCAGATGAGAGTGGAAACTGGTTGAAAAACAAAACAGATATCATTTTTTTTTTCTCCAACTCCATTCACCACCAACTTTCAATAATTAAAAAAACATAATGAAGCAGCATAATGCATTTCACTGCCATAACATCATATACAGTATTTCTAAGTGAAACAGACTATTCAGCAGGAAATAATGCAGAGTAGAATTATTACTATGCTAATATAACATAATATGCACAGTGACATGCTTGCATGCACACTAATATCCCAATATTTTTCTATTACAGAATTCTAGGTCATATTAACAGCTTATTGGGATAAATTATATTGGAAATCTCCAAACACAAGCACTATGAGATGCAGGCGATTAATTTCAATGAACTAGTTTTGTACAAACAATAAAATGAATCTACATAAATCAACACGACCTACATTTTGCATCGTGTGCGCCGAGACCATGCATAAGAATTAATGAGTTAATTAAATGACCATGCTGAATAATAAAATAAAATGCAGCGTAATGTGAAAAGCATGTCCAGTATTTCCAGCAATATGCATGTGAATGTGGTCCTGCACGCAGACACATGAATGCAATAACCCCCAAATGACCCTGATTTCATTTTTTCCTTGCTTCTGTTCATGATAAAACACACTTGAGCACATGGTATCTTATCTGAAATTAAACTCAGTAAAGAGTTTGATTAAAGCATCAGAGGCCTGTGAGCTTATCAAGTCTCAAGCTCTCTGACTGTGCCTGTGATTTCCAAACGCTGAGTGCAGCAGAATCTAATCGCAAGGCCGTTTCCATCGGGCGGGAGGCACATCAAGAGAGGCCTTGAAAATTTTCAGCAAATTGCTTACCAGCAACAAACACCAGAGCAGATAAGACCACAGAATGAGAGCAGCAGATAGAGAACAGAAACTTCGGTCTTAAAAGTTATTTGTAGCACAATAAGTTGAGCAAAGAAACCTCTTTCTTATTACAAAAGACCTAAAGTTCTTGAAAAAAGTTCTTGATGTTATTTTAATCAATACGTATCGTTTGTAGTTCTTTAAAGGAATAGTTAACTTTAATTTTGGGTGTTGCTGAAAATGTTCTCACCCTCAGGGCATCCAAGCTGCAGATGAGTTTGTTTCTTCATCAGATTTGGAGAAATGTAGCATTCCATCACTCGCTCACCGGTGGATCCTCTGCAGTGAATGGGTGCCGTCAGAATGAGAGTCCGAACAGCTGATAAAAACATCACAATAATCCACACCACTCCAGTCCATCAGTTAATGTCTTGTGAAGTGAAAAGCTGCATGTTTGTAAGAAACAAATAAATCATTAAGACCATTGCTTCCAACCAAATTTATTCTCAGTCCATAATAATGCTTTCTCAAATTGTCTTGTCTGAATCAGGAGAGAAATCTGCACAGTTCAAACACTGATCACAAGTGAATATCAGAAGACAACTTTTTCACTGGAGGAAGCATTATTATGGATTATTTACATTTTGGCCAGAAGCAACGGTTTAAAGTTTACACACCTTGATGGATTTGTGGACACACAGCTTTTTATTTCAGTGATGGACTGGAATTGTGTGGATTACTTGTGGATTATTGTGATGTTTTTATCAGCTGTTTGGGCTCTCATTCTGACGGCACCCATTCACTGCAGAGTATCCTTTGGTGAGCAAGTAATGTAATGCTACATTTCTCCAAATCTGATGAAGAAACAAAATCATCTACATCTTGGATGGCCTGAGGGTGAGCATATTTTCAGCTGATTTTCATTTTTGGCAGAACTATTCCTTTATGGTTTTTAAATGGCTCTATTTACTTTGTTTTTAACATTAGGCCTGAAGATCCTCATGCTGATCCCTTCATTACTCCACAGATAACATCATGTTTGGACCTCTGTAATGAGCTGTGAGACGAGGGGTTCAGTACAGTTGATCCAATTATCCAGGGAAGCAAAAAAAGGACATTTATTTCACAACCTCAAAGAACGGCATCCACTGTGAAATAACATCAGGCTTCTCTAAACCTGCATGAGAAGATCACAAACTACAGATGAATGTTTCTCTTGTTGCATAACTCAAGAACTAAAGAGCTTTCCAGAAGTTGAATGAAAGAATTTTGCTAGAACTTTAAACGATGACACCTCCGCTAGATCAAGAAAGTCATATAAACATCAGAGCATCTTTATTTAAAGACACTGAAGAGGTTGTCGCCTACTAATTGTCATCTACTCATAATTGCCTGTGGCTGAATAAAGAGACTGGTTAGTACAGTAATTCAACATGTGACTAAAAGCAATGTTAGGACCACTCACATCCAAAGGTGCTGTATGTTTTTTGCATGCAGCGTCTTTAACTTCACATTTACTTTAGCTGATAATAAAAAGGCACACATTTGCATTATGTAAGAATATAAATTGTGCTATTTTTTTTTTTTTTTTAGATTATATCACCAAACAGATGTTTCAGGTAATTGTGTTTTAAGTTATTCAGCGAGGTGCAGAAAACACAGATGTGCAGGTTTTCACAAATTGACAGCTTATTGTTGTATATATATATATATATATATAACAAATTTAAAAAAATACAAATCACAAGAACAATAAATATTGTTAAGTGCAACAAATTAAATGCAACAAATTATTTAGCATTTTTTAATCCAATTTTGTGTTGCAATATATTTAACCCTGAATAACAATTCAAAAAAGAGTTGCTATCACTTCTAATTCATCACACTGGAAATGCAAGACTGAGATAAGTGCACTGCATGCAGTGTGCTGTAGATTTTTGCAAACAAAGCATGTCATATAGCATATATTTTATGCATACGGAAAATGCACATATTGTGGACTGTATACTAAATATTGCAAAAACAGCACGAGTAAAAAGAGAGTCTGATGCAGGTGAGGGACGTGTCACCACATTCCAAGCATTTTCATTTAAATTCACCGCTGAAAACAACACCATGTCACCCTCAAAGCTGTTCTCACAATCTCGCTGTGATATCTGCAAACATCTGCCGTTACAGCTCTGCTCTCAGCGCACAACAAAGAGAGGTCGTATCTCGCTCTCGGTCACTGCAGATAAGATGCCACAAAAACACCAGCCACACATCGGCGGGTCAGGCCTGAAACCCAGACAGGACAGCCCAGCTTCTCCTGTTTCTGTATGTTTTTACAAGGGATGCATTCTATATTTCCAGGATCAAATGCTCAGGTCTGGCTGACATTGTGGGAAAAGCCCTGGGGTCATTTTCAGCTGACGTCAGGCTCAACTGAAACCACTGCTTGTGCTCACTGTAGAGTCAGTTCAGGTCATTTTGGCCTGTTTTAAAAAAAAATCATTACACATTATCTATAAACTAACAGTAGAACGGTAGAATTATTATAAAGTAGAATTATTTTTTATTTTACTGTGGATATGTGAATATTAAATGTTTTAAAAAGTAACAGGAAACCCACATTTTAAATACAGCATATATCACATAAATATCAATAAATTATAAGTAGTATGGATTTTATTTAATTTTTTGACTTTTTAAAATTGATTCTATTTTTACAGTGGATTTGTGAAAATACATATATTTTAAATAACAGGAAATTAAAATTTTAAAAACAGCATGTATCAAATAAATATCTATAAACTGACAATAGTCTGATCTTTATTTTTTAAATTATTATTTTTTATTTAGATTTTTACAGTGGATTTATGAATATTAAATGTAAAAAAACAACAACAAAAAACAGGAAATCCAAATTATTTTACATTTTAAATGCATGCATTAAATAAGTATCTATTAACTGACAGTAGTATGGATTTTTATTTATTTTATTTTACTTTATTTTTAGTGGATTTCTGAATGTTAAACC
Source organism: Tor tambroides (assembly GCA_021397915.2). NCBI lineage: Eukaryota > Metazoa > Chordata > Actinopteri > Cypriniformes > Cyprinidae > Tor > Tor tambroides. Next base: position 19,679 of record JAFVLL020028065.1, read on the forward strand.
ATTTTAAAAAAACAGGACATCCAAATTTGAATACTGCACGTTTTGAGTGAACGAATGAATGAATGAATATTAACCACATAAAAAAATAATCCACTACATTGTTAATCTTCTATGTAATAGATGCTCCAATAATAAACATGAGAGTTCAAATGATGAAACAGATGTGAAACAAACACATCCTGTCCATATCTTATCAATCATGACACATGAGTCACATGACTGCTGATAATTTGATTCACAAACTCTCTTTATATCTACATACCAAAAACACTAGCAGAAACTCAGTCCTTTTTATTTCTGATATCATTACATTAACATCATCCTCATTTCTAATGAAACAATAACAAAACAAAGGTCTATTCTATTTATTATCCCTTCCCAAACTTTTTAGAGCATCCCGTTTTATCATAACGCACTTCTACAGAAACGAACGCACATTAAAACCACTGCGGCATGAACTCATGAACTGAGCAATACATGACGCAGAGTCATTTCATATCGAGCTTTTACGCATCATTACATTCAACAGATAGGGAAATCTGTTTAAGAATAATTATTGGTTGAAAAATGAATAAACCATGAGGAATGATCTCGTAGTGTCACTCAATAGCTCTGAATGCATTTGAATACTAATGTCAGACAGAGATAAACAATTCACTGCTGACAGTGCAGAATAAATGAGAGGATTGTTAAAATGGACCCTGTATGTCCTCTACAGTTATGACATGTCTTGATGCATACTTTATCCATTTATGTGAATGCAAACACTAGCCATGCAGGCAAAATTCATGTTGTATTCTCAAAGCTGCTACAAGAAGCGCTATAGCAGAAGCATACATTTTATATTGTTAGTAATATTTCAAGATAAACACTTACTTGACGCAACTTAGGTTTACTTGATTATCCACACATCATTTTTAGAAAAATCATATTCAAATGTGAGTATCAAATATGATCTGGCTTTTGAGGGACATTTATTTGTTCATCTCTCAGTCATCATTGTATCACACTGCATTATGTTTAAATGCTTAAAACTAAGCATTTAAAAATCATCTCACTAAGACATTATTGGGAGAAATACAGTGATAGATACTGATACATATTTTATGTATATCTGCTATACTGTTATAAAGATCTCGTTGATTTACATTACAAGATTTTGATACTTTTTGCTCAGTTTGGGCCTCTGAATAAAACTGAGTTGTTTTTCCTCCTTGAAATTGAGCTCCATATTATCACTATATCATAAATGAGCCATAAAAGCCTGGTGTATCAAATAGGATATTCAACACGTGCAATTTGATTTCTTAAAATATTTAGTCTAAAGTTTCAATAAACTATTCAATTTAAAAAAAAAGAAATCGGAGTATTATTTCAGGCTGCTGTACAGGGTTAAGGTTAGGGTAAAATAGTCTGTGAATAGCCATTTGTTGTATACTACAATAACGCTTTGGCCTCCACATGAAAAGTGTTGCAAATAATAAGGTTGTAAGAAAGCAGTAAATGTACACAGTAAACATTGAAAACAAAATCAAAGAAGAAACCTATTAATAAAACAGAAAAGGTCTGTTTTAAATTGTGCAAATTGACCAGTAATAATGGCTAAATGCCAAGTTCGGAGCAAATGGGGTTCAAACTGAGCATCATGATATAATACTTTAAATGAATGCAAAATTAAAAATTATACTTTTTTATGCAATTACATTTGCCACTGGCATTAGCAACAATCTCACAAACCCCCTGTAGTTCCAATATGAACACAAATCTAACCTTAGATTCATCTATGAATAAACAGTCTTTCAATTCTTCCTCAGACTCGATACTTACATGGGTTGCCAGATTGAGGAGGTCAAGTGAAACTGACAATGGAAGGCAACGAGCCTTACATTGTAAGTTGATGAGTTCATTGATCAGCATTTTAATATTCCTCTGGTCTTCGAGCTTTGTTGTTGGATGGTTGGTTAGAATCTGCAATCTCTGATCTGTTTGCTCGATTTCATGGCTGCAATATGCTGTATTTTCCACCAACTGGCAACCTGGGGTGTCAAAATACTACTGGGTAAACTGGCAGTGGGCAGAATCACACAGGACAAAACAGACGTTCTGATACTGAACACACTCTTCAAAGGTAGAATAACTGGCATTGTAGCATTGTTTATCTATCATGGTATCTATTATGGTATTTTTATGCTTTAGTACAGTCAAAAAAAAAAAAAAAAACACAGCACCTTTAAAGTTACATGGTCTTTGATAACATTCTCAAAACACTAGCAGAAAAACGTCATTTACCAATTGTTCACGGAGCGTTTCTTTCAACCGTTTAGTACATATTTAAACACTACCTTGTTTCAGAACCTTCTGAAAACCTAGAGAACGTTCAAATGTAACATTCCTATAAAGTTTGCAAAAGGACAATGGAATATTAACATTTTGTAAAACATTTAAAAAAGCTGGCCGTTTTAAACATTCAGATGGCAATTAAAAAGTTAACAACTTCAAAGTTAGAAAAACATTCTTAGAACACATTTTTGTTTAGCAAAGCCTCAGCAGACAGATGAGCAGTCAGAGATCTTCAGTTCAGATGGGCTTGGGGAGGCTGTGAACTCTCTCTCAGCTGCTGTCACAGATTTCCTGTTACCCTCCTCCTCTCTGACATCCATATTTCTGTCACATCAGGGTGCTTTAGTCAGGCCAGTTTAGTCATTTCTGTGTTATCGCCAGCTTTAAGGCAATCTGGGGCCATGCAGCAATGTTAAAAGTCTCGGATTTCAAAGGCCTTTGCGTTTGAGAAATTTCCAAGACTTCACATACATTAACTTAGTGTGACCTCAGGAGATTTCTCTTACGCCACAACATTTACTCTGCATTTTTGCATTTCTTCACAATAGTGCTGTTTTCAAGAGGTTCAAGGTAGTGGGCCATTTCATAACCATCTGCTGACTTGAGACTCGCGTCACACATATAACTGTGTTTATTATCAAGCGAGGGGAATGAATCGGCATGAACAGAAAAGCAATTCACGAGGAACAACGTACTATTGAGATGTATCATAGTAGTAATGCCAACATCTTCGTCAGTCTGTGAATTAATGATCAAGAAATTCATTTAAACAGTCATAGACTGTAGGACAGAAAAGTCAAAAATTAGGTCTTTAATCTCAATTGCTTCTCTGAGACTAAATAGAGAGCATATCAAGACTTTTACTTACTGTGACCCCAGTAACAATGTCTCGAACTTTGCTCAGATTTGCCACGAAAACAAAAGACAGAAATCTCAACACTGCCCACCAAGGCGGCATTTATTTGATCAAAAATACAGTATAAACAGTAAAATTGTGAAATATTATTATAATTTAAAATAACTGTTTTCTATTGCATTATATGTTCAAAAATAATTTATTTCTGTAATGTAATGCTGAATTTTCAGTGTCTTCAGTGTCACATGATCCTTCAGAAATCAGTCTAATATCTGATTATTATCAATGTTGAAAACATCTATGCTGCTTCATATTTTTGTGGAAACTATGATACTGTACATTTTATTTTTCAAGATTCTTTGTTCAAAAGAAAAGTATTTATTTGAAATAGAAATCTTTTGTAACATTATAAATGTCTTTACTGTCACTTTTTATCAAACGCATACTTTCTGAATAAAAGTAATCACTTCCTTGAAAAAAACATCTTACAGTCACCAAACTTTACATTAACATTAAATATATCCGAGAACTTCATTAAAGTGAACATGAAATATTAAACCATTTTACTTGTATTTCCAACTGACTGATATTCAAGGAGAAGAACAGGGCAGGACTTGATTTTATCCATCAGGATCTGATTGGATGGTAAAAATTGTCTCTATATGACAGCAGGTTTAAAATTAAGAGATTAATGACGTAATCTGATCATTCTGATATTTTAAAGACATTTTACAATTGCATGCACAATTAGACCATCAATGTGATCAATATTCAGAAAATGGACATCAAGGTTAACGTCCATTTTATTTCATTCATATGCAAATCCTGACCAAGTATGTTGCCGAGGTAACAATTGTGGTGTCATGTGGCAGCTGTGGTGCACTTCGCACTTCAATGCCCGTCTCCCTCTCTCTGTCTCTTCCTTCATCGCCATGGCAACAAACTCCACCGTCTCACAAAGATGAGAGGCTGCTCACCGCTTCAAAGATTCTCATCCAAAGAAACGGAAGGTTTTCTTGCCAAGTACCTCCTTAAAAGGGCTGTTCATGTGAATTACACTAACTGTCACAGTTCAACAAAATCGTTTTCTTCTTTTTTTAAAAAGGCATGGTTACTGATGGCATGTTTTCAGTTTCCAGTGCACTTGCACATTTTGCAATCAACACACTTCAATACATAAACCAAATTCTAATAGTGCTCGCCCCAAAATGCACTGCCACAATGCTAGGCTGTGAATGTAAATGCACACTTGTGTAGATCATGTTTAGGCTTTGTATGAGCAATAGCTGCTTTCTTTACCAAACACCACTGGTGACATCAGCAAACAGGAAAGCAGACACTTGATAATGAATAATCTTTTGTAAAGTGACTCATGAGTTTGATAAACCGTTTAGTTCCTATTGCCACATTCTGAAGCGTCTTTATGCGAGTCGAAAATGAAAAAGTGCCGAGAAATCTACTCAATTTATGCTTATTATAACAATAAAGCAAAAAGAGCATGTCAAAGGTTAGTAGGTTATCCACACATTAGCTCTGTTATAAAACCTGCTGTACTGCAGCTACTTTTGTATTTGTCAAAATTTGTCATAATTTACTCTCCCTTGTGTTGGATGACTTTCTTTGTTCTGTGGACCACAAAAGAACATCTCCTAAAGAAAGTTTTTTTTTTGTCCATACAATGAACGTCAGTGGGGTCCAGTGTTTTAAAGGAATAGTTCACCTAAAAATAAAAATGTGCATACCAGATTTGGAGAAAATCCATCACTTGCTCACCAATAGATTCTCTGCAGTGAATGGGTGCCATCAGGATGAGAGCCCAAACAGCTGATGAAAACATCACAATAATCCACAAGTAATCCACACCACTCCAGCTCATCAATTAATGTCTTGTGAAGCCGAAAGCTGCATGTTTGTAAGAAACAAGTCCATTATTAAGGCGTTTTTAACAAACTATTGCTTCCAGCTGTAGTAAAAAATCCATAATCCATAAAATTGCTCTCTCCATTGAAAAATGTGTGAATCAGGAGAGAAATATGCACAGATGCACCATTTAGAAGTGAAAACAGTCCAAACAGTTTTAAACTAATATGTTGGTGGATTTTGATGCGAGAGGACAACAGGAGATGGACTTTGAAGCGTTATTATGGACTCTTCTTAAAATGTCTTAAAGATGGATTTGTTTCTTACAAACACAGCTTTTCACTTCTCAAGACATTAACTGATGGACTGGAGTGGCGTGGATTATTGTGATGTTTTTAATCAGCTGTTTGGACTCTCATTCTGACGGCACCCATTCACTGCAGAAGATCCATTGGTGAGCGAGTGATGGAATTTCTCCAAATCTGTTCTGATGAAGAAACAAACTCATCTACATCTTGGATGGACTGAGGGTGAGTACTTCTTCAGCACATTTTCATTTTTGGGTGAACTATTCCTTTAATGCACATTCTTGGAGCACATTATTTCTTATAATCTTAATAATCTTCCATCAAATACAGCAGTTTGCAGCAGTTCTGAAATAGATTTCCTTCTTAGCTTATGTCATCAGTTCCTTTCACTTTTATCCACCTGCCATATACTTTTTAATAAATAAAATGAAGTGTTCTCCCCTCTGGGACTATGTAAAAAACTTTCCTAATACTCTGTTCTCCACATACAATATATTGTTGTCTTGCCTGTATTATTTATTTATTTATTTATTTGTATAATTGTTGTTTGTTTATCTCTACAAGGCTATATCTGTTTGCCTTTGGACAATGAAAAATTTGTATTATTACAAATAATAATAAAAAAAGAATTGTTCACCATTTTCTTATCGAACATCCCGTTGGATTATATTATTATATTATCGGGATATACGTCACATTATGGAAGTAAATGGTTTGTAAACATTCTCAGATGACTAACAGAGCTCTTGACAAATATCAAATGCATGTGACAGAGCAGCGACCCACAAGATTTGACACATATCTGTCCATCTATGCTCACGGGGTGGATGGAACCGATCATTAAACCAGCATTAAACATGACTGATAAAGCTACCAATCTCACACACACACACACACACACACACACACACACACACAAACACCTCTCCTATATTGTATCAGCAGCTGGTCAGGGTGAAATGGAGAATCTAGTTATCTGAGCCTGACTGATAAGGGTGGAGGGTTCGTCCTGCAGATGCTACAGAGGGAAAGCGCTGTTAGATATACCCAACAAACCCTCTGAGATCTGCACTGATAAAACTGATAAAACACACTGACCTTTATACAGACTCATACACAGAGAGAGAGAATGAGTGATACACTGACACAGAAACCTTTGGCAGATATTATAGTAGTACCTACGATTAATGACCTGATGAGATCATGCATTAGATCAGTCATATGCACTTGAAACAAAGTGGCAACATCAGGTGGCAAACAGCATAATCATTTTACTTTTGCACATAAGTATAAATAAGATGGATTATACTTATCATTATTAGACCCATATATATATATATATATATATTTTATTATTATTATTATTTTTTTTTTTTAATTCAAACAACAAAAAAAATCTAAAAAATCCAAAATCTAAAAGATCCAGAAGTGCCTTTATTTAAATCAGGGGTTCTCAACCTTTTGCAAGCTGGGCCCCCCCAAAGCTGGCTCATTGCAGTTGGGGCCCCCCCCCCTCCCCCCCACACCACCCACACCACCTTGCATAGATAGATAGATAGATAGATAGATAGATAGCCCTAGGCTATTATTTTTAGGCCCACATTATTATTATTATCATCAGTAGCGGTAGGTAGGCCTATTATCATTACTAGGCTATTGTTATAATTGGCAGTAGCACCAGACTTCTAATGTGAGCTTGTACACATTATTATTATTATTATTATTATTATTATTATTATTATTATTATGAGTAGTAGTAGGCCTATCATCATTACTAGGCTATTGCTATATAATTATATGAGGTTACATGCTTTATTGTCCAAACACCACAAAAGTCTCCAAAAACACCAGTAAAAGTCGCTGGATTTGTCGCTTTTGACAAAAAAAAAAAGTCGCCAGGAGGATGATTTGTTTGTGTTATAATCAGTGCTTGAAGTGGGGGAAAAAGGTGGCGGTACTCTCTTTGCATTGGCAAATCATTACATTTTTACAGTGAAAAACAAAACTTGGAGATATTGCTGTTACAACAATTTATTGTTATTTATTTATTAACAACATAAATGTATTTAAACATGTTTGTGTGTGCGTGGCTGCGTGCGTGCGTGTATTTCACAAAAACTAAAGGAAAGCTTTAACTGTAGCCTATATTCTGACTAGTTTATTCATTGGTTCGATTTTCTGCATTTTTCGCATCCGTAGCAAATATTTTGAGGGGTGTTTTTGACAATTGAGAGCCACCAAATGACGAATATGAAAAAACGAATACGACAGTTTCGGACTCAGTCAGGGTGCAAGGACCTTAAACTTTTGAGGCTTGCGCAGCTTCTCGAGGAGAAATCAAACAAATGAGCGCCGTTTTCTAAAGTCTATGAGCGCAGCACACACAAATAAACTAAATTGACATACTGCAGTTAAATTTCAAAATGTGGTGTTTTTATATTTATAACATTTGAATACAGTTCAGCAACATACATCACACGACCTGACGACCAAGAGAGCTGACAATTGACCATCACTTAATTTACCATCACCTCACGATTGAAAATGTGACACTGATTTCATATGACAGTTCAACAAACAAGTTAATAATATTAAGTCACTTACATTTTAGACGAAATAATGACTGTTTTGGTCTATTTTAGCAGCGAAAATAGATCCGATGAATCCAAACAAAGATCACAGCATAGCGCATCTCACAGCAACACTCAATCGTGTTTTGAATGATTCAGTGTTTTGAACGAATCGGTTGAGTCAAAGATTCAATGACCCATGCACAAACATCTGTCTCATTCTTGATGAATCGGCCGTTTGAACGAATCGTTTGAATGAACAACTCAATGACTCGCTTAATAAAACCGCTTATCACCTGCATTTGCGCTCACTATCGACAAACCAATCAAATTTGTTCAAAACTCTTTTTTTTAAATCAGTCCAAACACATTTTAATTTTTATTCAGGAGTTATGTATATACAAAACTATAACTTTTTATGACAGTAGTTTCGTGATAAAAAAATTTTGCTAATTTTTTTTTTTCAGGTTTTTTTTCCTCCCATCCTGTAGCCTACTCGCGCCCCCCGGGAGCCCCACCGGTTGAGAACCACCGATTTAAATGAATGACACAAGCTGTCCTATTGACGAATAAAGCACTGTGATTACTTGTACTTGTGCACTTGCATCATTTCCAAAAGAGGTTCTGCAATTACAAAAATAACCCAAGTACTGAACCAACACAGGGAACAATCAAGCTCTTATTCAAAATGCTCTTCGTCAGATAACTATTTCAGAGGACAACTGCTCAAAGGCATCTGACGAATCGATGAATCCTGAACTCCATGTTCTTTCTCTTGCATCCAGGCCACAAACACAAAACAGATCAACATTTCTGTCCCAGAAGCAATGTGAAGCAGCTCATCTTCAGCACAAATGTTTTCAATATTAATAATAATAAAAAATGTTATTGAGCAGCAAATCAGCATATTAAAATTATTTATGAAGGATCATGTGACACTGAAGACTGGAGTAATGATGCTGAAAATTATTCACTAAAGAATGATGCACATCAGGTAACAGCACAAAGTACTAATACAACATTAATTGTGTCAGGCAAATAATGCTGGCATCCATGGATCCAGCACATTGTATAATGATCCTCATTTACATGTTTCTTTCTGACTTGTTTTTCCAGAAAAGAATGAGATTGATTTAATTTGAATATGCATGGCACAGTGCTATTCCAGTGCATGTAGTCAGTGTTTACATATACATTCAACTTCTATCACCTATCCTTATGCAAATAATAAAGTGTTTTAGTAATTATATTGCTATTCAATTATCTACTGCTACCAATTAGCACTATATAAATACTATGTAATATAAATGCACTATATTAGAGTATGAGCATTGGTGCGTCTGATTATGCTTTGTATGATTGTTTGCATTATAAAATGTCATCAAAATGCGTGCCCAACTGCAATGTTTGTATATGAACAACATCCTCTTGTAATGCACAAAACACATTTTCTCCAGCAGTTTCAAAAGAAGGTGTAGAAGGAGAAAAACGGTATTTCCTGAAGAGGTAACGAGGTGTTTCCTGGTGCATTTTGTCATATCGCTGACTGGGAGTTGTCCACGGTTCACACTATTGTTTTTTTGTTCCCAGCCAAAACCTGACAAGGAGGGTCATAAAGCGAGTTCCTGGCCTAATATTTCGTAGCACAACAAAAACACGAGTCACCAGCCACTCAATGCAAAAGACTAGTGAGACAGCACTCTAAATTTCAAATATATGCAGTGAAATTTACATAATGCTGAGAAGAAACTCCCTGTGCAGGACAGAGAGCTACAAATTTGACTATTAATTCGACCTTGAAGGTCTCAGGAGGCGTCTGAGGTGACAGGCCACCGAGAAACGTGCAGAGAGAGAGAGAGAGAAAACAGATCCAGTCAGATCTAGCATCCTTGTTTGCCATCTGGAAAGAGAAAGACTTATAAAATCCACCTTTACTTTACCGTATAGGTTAAAATAACAACTCTTGAATGTCTCTGGCAAATGGTTCTGATCGTTATTTTGATCAGCGCAGGCCACCTGATGTGCGACTTTCACCAGAGCCCATTAGATGCTATATCTGTGCTAATAGCACTTACGGCAATTAACACCTTATCTGCTTCCAGCAAGCGCTGCAATGTAATTAACAAAGGTTAGTTTGATAAAATTCACAGAAAAGTTAAAGCCACAGTCCACATTATTTGAGCTAATAAGGTTGCTCATCCGAGGCAGTTTTTTTGTAAAACAATAGTGGTTACCAATTCACCGCTGGCTGAAGTGCGTCTCAAAGAGGAGCATGACAAGTTCCCAGAATCACGTCGTGATGGATAAACACGCTACTTTAAATTAATAAACACTTGCGTCACAGCAGGATATATTACCGCACACAAACTTTACATGTAATATGTGATCGTCATGGGAAATTCACTGCTTGTGAAATAAGGCATTCTGCATTGGCAAACAACATACATTGTGGTAAACAAAATAAACAACTGCCTACATGTTAGTCCAAAAGTTTTATGTGATGTTGATTACATACAACAGGCTTGGAAAGCAGTCAGTAATCTGATTCTGGATGCAAAAATCCCCAACATATCTTTTCCCATAACATACTCTTTCTTGACTTACTATTTATTCAAACTACCAAACGTTAACCAACATGCACAAAATTAAACTGTTCAGAATGGCATCCAATTATATAGCAGATCCATATTGATACATATAGGTCTATATAATATGTATTAATATTATTAACATTTTGTTAGGGCTGTGCAATTAATCGAATTCGATTATCATGCGCATCTCGTCAGTAAAGCCGGTTCTGTGATTAGCAGTAAATCTCCATCACCTGTTTTCAGATGGAGCGGCATTTACTACACAGAGCCGTAGTTCACTGTCAAGCTAGGCAATATCGCGTTCATAATCGAAAGCGATTCGTCTGCGATTATGAACGCGATATTGCCTAGCTTAGATAATCGAATAATCGATAACGCGCATGACAATCGAACATTTTGTACCCTACATTTTGTATATTTTGCGCATTTTGATCTGAATAAATTGATTCTCTATACATGCTCCAAAGTCCCGATCTAAATAATGTTTCACGAAGCCGCTCCGAAATTCAGATCTAAATCAAATGATTCGCAAACCCACTCCAAAGTTCACATATCAATCAAAAGATTCACAAACCCTCTCCAAAGTTCTGATCTAAATCTATGATTTACGAACCCGCTCCGAAGTCTGATCTAAACCAGATAATTTGCGATACGCACTCCAAAGTCATGATCTGGATAATGACTCACAAACCCACTCCGAAGTCCCGACCTGAATCAAAAGATCCACGAACCCACTTACTTTCAGTCTGTATCAAATGATGCATGATACATGCTCCGAAGTTCCGATCTGAATCAAAAGATTCGTGAACCCGCTCCGAAAGTCCTGATCTAAATCAAATAATTCACGATGCGCGCTCTGAAGTCATGATCTGAATAATGACTCAGAAACCCGCTCCGAAGTCCCAATCTGAATCAAAAGATCCACGAACTCACTTACTTTCAATCTGGATCAAATGATGCATGATACATGCTCCGAAGTTCCTATCTGAATCAAAAGATTCGTGAACCCGCTCCGAAGTCCTGATCTAAATCAAATAATTCACGATACGCGCTCTGAAGTCCAAATCTGAATAATGATTTGCGAACCCATTGTGAAGTCCCGAACTAAACCAAACGATTCCCTATACAGGCTTTGAAGTCCCGATCTGAATTAAATGATTCGCAATGTGCAATCCGATTGGAGTGCTTTGAAACAGTGAATCATTTTGCGACACATGGTGATTCGCAGTTTCGAAAAGCTCTGTTTCACCCATCACTTACGTGGTTTTTAAAATCATTAGAAGCAATGTCGAAATTCGAAAATGAATGGCTCTTGAACTATTTTTTGCTAGTGAATAGCTTGAACAATGATCAAAGTCACGAGTTTGAGCTGCACCTCGAAATGCATGTTAGATGAAACCACTGTGCATTATGATTGAGTTTGTAGCTTAATTAACTATATTTTAAATAGTCTGACCACTGCAATTCAGTATTTGAGTAATTGTTGTATCTGATTGCATTCGTCTATATAGAGTGATAGTCAATGTAGAAAGAGCAAATGAGAGAAGCAGATTAACACAAACAGGTGAAATGTGTTGAAAAGATTCATTCAGAATGATACCTTGACACATGATTCACTTCTGTAGTCTGTTGTGTTCCAGTGTTAATAAAACAGTGATCTTATAAACCAGAATGAACAGACAGCACTGTACATCTGACAAACATGAGTGTCTCTCCTCTTCTGTTCTGCAGTATCTTCTATCTGGATTACTATGTCGCTGGAGATCTGCTGATGTTGCTGAGTAAGTTTGGTGATCGTATCCTGGAGGACATGGCTCAGTTCTACCTGGGTGAGCTAGTGATGGCCATTGATTCAGTCCACAGACTCGGTTATGTGCACAGGTATCTGTACTAACACTGATCAGTTCACCTAAGCATGGAAATCACGACATAATGTTCATCTTTGGGTGAATGATTCCTTTAATGTCATCAGACAATGGTTTCAATCAGAAAGTTCTCTAAAGGACATGTTTAGTAAAGTATCAAAGGGAAAACGCCTAGATTTAAAAAAATAAAAATAAAAAAATCAATTTTAACCTGGTTCTTGCCATTAAAAATTATACCATTTTTTTTTATCTAATATTTATTTTTTTCATATGTAAATGAATTATCCTATTTGGATCATAATGCGTTTTTTAGTTTGTTTATATGCGTGTATACTGATTTCACGCTGTTCTTACCATGAAAATAGAACTTTTTATCTTTTATTTAATTTGTCATCTTACGAGGGCAGTCGTGGCCTAATGGATAGAGAGTTGGACTTGTAACCCAAAGGTCGTGGGTTCGAGTCTCAGGTCCGGCAGGGATTGTAGGTGGGGGGAGTGAATAACCAGCACTCTCTTCACCCTCAATACCACGACTGAGGTGAGACCCTTGAGCAAGGCACCAAACCCCCAACTGCTCCCCGGGCGCCGCAGCATTGGCTGCCCACTGCTCTGGGTGTATGTTCACATGCACTTGGATGGGTTAAATGCAGAGGACAAATTCCGAGTATGGGTCACCATACTTGGCC